>JBBIGA010139563.1:0-20496 GCA_037576975.1 Alestes dentex | reverse complement strand
ATATATAATGTGTGTGTGTATATAGTATACTTTTTATATTATACATACTTTACATACATACATATACATACATATGTGTATGTGCGTTTGTATGTATGTGTGTTCACAGAGAATGCACTTCTATACCTCTGTACATTTTTAGGAAAATTTACTGAATGTCATATATCTTATTAATATAAAAAATGAAAAATATAAAATGAAAACTGTCAAATTTATGGCACATAAATTATATATTATATATTACATATTATATTAAAAATGATATATATTACAGATATTTAAAAACGTTCTAATCACATTCATGAGAAGGAAAAATAGTCATCACCCAAAGCAAGTGAACTGTGTTGATGTAACATATTTATAGCAGAATAATAGCCAATAATATGTTACACAAATAGTGATTGTATTGGATCATTTGAATTCAGTGCAATGCTGTTTTTCAACTTGTCTGTAAGAAATGTGAACAGTCTTTGTTACTAGCACTGTATGCTAACAAAATTAGCTCCTCCATATTCGAGTTTGTTCCGACGGGTGGTTTTTCACAGCTGAACGAGACTATGACCAGGCTGTCGGCACAGTTTAGGACAAGGTTTATTCAGAATTGCCTTATGTTAGTGGTGATCGGACGGGGGGGCGCTGGAGACCACGCTCGCACCCCATGCTGACAAGATGGACAAAGCCTGTCAGATTTAGCAAGACGACACATTTGAGACGTGTAGTTTCCGATAAACGTGTAGTTTCCGATTAGACTTCGGAGGGGCAGAGGAAACTGCTCAAACAGTCTTTTCTTTGTCTCATGAGAAATTATCCATCTTCTTATTTGGAGATTATTAAAACCCCCTTTAGGAAAAATAAGAAGCAAAAGAAAAAATCAACTTAAGGCAGAAGTTCTTTTTCTGTTCTCAAACGGCTTCTCAGTTTTCTTCTCTTTAACAACCTTACGGATCTCAAAACTATCTGACTTTGGTCGAGACTTGAATTTGATCACTAAGACAAATTTCAGGCTCATTTATAACACAACCAAATCTTCTTTTGGATCGTATTGTTTATCTGAAGACCAGAACAGTGAGAGAAAAGAAACAGCATTTTAAAATATTAAACTGGGATCGGGCTGAGATTGGTGGAAGTCTCATTCTCGGGGGCTGAATTGAAGAAGTGTGAGAAAATTGTCAAAATTTCATACTGATGTTAAACTGAAATCAGTTATGTTTAAGGGAAACAAGCTAGTCAAAAAAGAGTCGGCAAATCAGCAAACAAAATATATGCAAAACAAACAACAAAAAAAAATTCTAATATAATCTGATATTGTTCATTTCATGAATTACTGTATTAATTATTGTATTATATACTATATAGAAGCTATTGTATATTGTATTATATACTATATAAAAGATATCCAGACAAAGTTTTCTGACAGGGTTTAAGGAACAGTTGGTGTTTTCAAATTATGTCCAAAAAAAAAACAACAACCTAAATCGAGAAACAAGGTGATTGTCCAGAACTGTCCAGCCAGTGGTGCTCATGTTGCAACAGAGTGTGTGTTTGGGTCTTGTGTTTGTGTGGAGTGTGTGTCAGGGGCAAAGAGTGTGTGTTGGGGTCCGGACTGTGTGTTGGGGTCCAGAGTGTGTGTTGGGGTTGCAGAGTGTGTTCCTCAGATTTAAAAAAATTAAACAATACATTTCTCTTTCAAAATTTTATTATAAGGAAACATTAGAAATATTTAAAACAAATGTAACTCAGTGCTATTGAAGTGTAACAATATACACTGTAAGTGCAGTTTAATGGATGAGAATGCTGATGTACGAGTTTCATCAAAATAACTACCTCTTGCCTTCATCACAGCAGCAAAGATTCACCATATCTTTTTCAGCAATATTTGGAAATAATCGTTCCAGCACCCTTTCACCGTCTCATTTGCTGGGGCTCTTTTTGGAACTTGTGAGTCCAGTTCATCCCTACAGCTCAATGGGAGCAAGATCTGGAGACTGGGGAGGCCAAGACATCATCCTCAAAACCTTTCACTGTTTACACTCAAAACTGATCTGGATCCTTTTCACTGCTGTCTGGTCTGCTTGTATTCATTCTAAACCAGGTGTTTGATGGAGCCACGGGTAACACTGGGCTTCCATGAGGAGAAGTCTGGGAACAGTTGGGCAGAAGGTTTTTCCTCCTCCTGTAAATGTATGGAGATAGAAGGTTTTCTGATTGTGCAGATTTGGTTCCCTCCTCCTCCTTTTTGTTGGACCAATATGATCGTGAATTAAAGTATGAAATGAAACAAGATGCAGAAACTTACAGATGTTCATTCATGGTGACCTTTACTAAAACCAGGTTTTTTAGTACTGTGTTTCCACCACTGTGTTTCTCCCAGTTGTTGGAGATTAATGAGTTTATTCTGTCAGCAAAGCCCTGGTGTGTGGAGATGAAAAGGAGAGGGTTCACATATGGAGAAGAAGGTCATGTAGTGCTGTTTTTGAGGTGTGTATGTGCGTGGGGTATTGTGGGGGGAGGGTGGTGTGTGGTGTGAGGGAAGTGGGGGGTACAACGCAAGATCTTTTTAGAAGTGCATGGCTGCTCAAGCTGAGAATGCATGAAGGAACAGACAGACACACAAACACACACACACACACACACACACACATGGTATGTGTATATTTAGAACAGGCACTCTTACTGGATATTAATATTTCTTCTGAAAATACATTCTGTGTGTGGTGAGATGACAGGAAGATGCATTTATAGCCTCCGCTTAGATGAACTCGAGTTACTGAGATGACTGTAGATCACTTTCTTTAACTCTTAGTTTTTATTAATGTTTTATTACTATATATTTTACAATATTATTAATGTTATTTTCAACTTATATCGTATAGTTTATTAATGTGATTGCCTTAGCACACCACGATTTGACCGATATGATCATTTTTGGCTGATCTTGATTTTAGGGAGCTAAAAATAGCAGCACCCTAGCAACCACCTGGAATGCCATAGCAACACCCTAGCAACCACCTAGAATACCACAGCAACATCCTAGCAACCACCAGAGATACCATAGCAGCTAGCTAGCAACAATCTAGCTACCAGATGCAATACCAGAGTAACAACCTAGCAATGCTCTAGCAACCATGTGGAAAACCATGGCAACAACTTAGCAACACCCTAGCAACCACCAGAGATACCGTAGCAACCAACAGAAGAAGCATAGTAACCACTTAGCAACACCCTAGCGGCCACTTTGAACACCATGGCAACTGTTTTAATGTTCCACTCTGGTGGGTTTCGTTAACCCTTAAGCAGGGAGTTTTTTAAACTGTTCTAACTGTTGCTGCATGAGGTGTTTTGCTTGTTCCACACAAAAGTTGAACACTCTGTTACTTTGTGCTGTGAATTATACTTGTATTTGCTCCGGTTGCGCAGCTTGACTGCAGAGCCACAATTTCAAGGCAGTAGCCTCAGGGCTGGTGGCAAAAAAGATCACATGTGTTGTACAACAGCATGAGCTGTAGTAGCTATGGTTACAGTTTCACTGTAGTGACGAATGAATATAGGAGAACATACAGCTCAGGAAAAGGTTAGAGAACACTGCAATTTACAGGGGGTCCTCAAGTTACAACAGTCTCGACATATGACGTTCACGTTTATGACACTCACTCCCACTCGACTTACACCATGAGGTTTGTACTTACGGACTACGTGGGCGGACTCATTTGATTGCGCGCGGTGGAAGAATACACAGTAACACGGTGTAAAAGTTTTCCCTTTCCTTTGTCTGTGGCTTAGTTGTGTTTTTATTACTTTTAAATCAGCATTTCTATGAGTATGACAACCATTCCTCACCTCAGTCTGCTTTATGAGGTACTGATTAGTGATCACCTGAATCAACTCTTATTTAATGAAAAAAAGTAAAATAAAAAAAAACACTGCTGTAATCAGCACTCTCCTCATGCAATGTGACAAGTTGAATGGCAAAACACTGCTAGTGTCATGTTCTGTGGCTCGGGGCAAGAAGACACAAACGGGTATTTCAAATAACAGAATTTAACAGAATGCAGAAGGCACCCTCTTTACTCAGGACACAGGATAAGGGTCACGCTCAGTGAGGGTCGGGAAGGAGTCGCTCCTGAAGTGAGTCCGACCCAATACTCATTTTTACTCTGCTTTCGGAAACCAGGGGTAACAGAAGCTCTGCGTCATGCGGCAGCCATGGGGAAACGCCCAGCCAGCGAGTGGTTCCGCCTCGCTGGTTAACACTGAAAATACAGGAAAGATAGAGAGGGCAATATCAAAGCCTACTAGACTAGAACTGAGAGGGCAGCCCTTACTCTACTCCTTGAAGGGGGAAGCAGAGCCTTCCCAGTTCGCCAGTAGGTGGACAGAAAACAAAGGCAATGCTGTTCAGTTTAATATGGATATAAAAGATAGAACCTGAGAAACTGAACATTTTTGCAGCGGTCTCTTATTTTTTTCCAGAGCTGTAAATATTCAATAAAGATTGTCAGTAAGGGTGTGTAAACAAAACAACAGCTCTGCAGGGTCGTTTGCCGGTGTTACTTTGATGCTTGTCAGGTGGTTCAAGAGTTGTGTCAATTATAAAGATTTGTTTTACAGTGTCAAACAGCGAGTGTGTGTTTCTTGGTTGTGTGTGGTACTGCATGGCACTCTGTCCGTCATTTGGTGCGTCAGCCGTTTAGTGTGATTTAGTTACTGATGGACTTTCAGATGTATAAAAGTATAATTATTCAGATGCATAAAAGTATAAAAACTTAATGTAAAGACGACAGTGTATCATCTGTAATCCTGAATCTCCATTCATCTGCAGTGTTGTATAACAGTTAGAAGTGTTGAACCGGTGTGATGCTACAATATAATGGAAAGTAGTCAGGCAGCGGAACTATGTGACACTGTATGTATTGAAGGGCTAAATGGTGCTTAACTGACACAACATAACATCACTGCCTGCAAAACAGATATTGAGGTTCAGGTGGTGGAGCTTCCCATAATTCTTTGGTTTCTGTCAGTCACCTCCTTCTGTTCTGATTGTCCATTAATGTCCTTCTTGAAAAAAGATGTCTTGTGTGTTATGAGGTGTCAGCCCCATGCTAAAGGTCAGGTACAATTTTGGAGCATTAGTAACATTTTTGAAATTCATAAATAATATTCCTGTTTTGGATGGTGAGGTGGGGTAAGGGCATGGCATAAGTGGGGCCTCACACAGGAGTCTGCTAACAAGCTCTTATTGCTCATTTCTCCATGGTTCTTTACACTCTCAGGTTCAGAGAAAGTGCAGGAAGTGAAAGATGGAGGAAAGTGAAAGTGGAGCTCAAGGACACTGAGGACACATGCACACACACTCAGCTACAGAAACGCTTGTGGTGCGGCAGAGTAAAACTGTCTAACCTTCCTGGCCTGATTGATTTCATTAAAACACAGCGGCATAAAATACAATAAAACATTTTATATCAATAATTAACTGTTAGTATTGTTAGAAATTCTTCTGCCAAGGAAAATAGAAACACAGAGAACCTGTCTCTCTTCCTCTCTACAGACGGAGGACTATCTGAAGTGTAACGTCTGCAGTCATCCTGCACACTCACAGCCAGTCAGGATGCACATCCTGGAAGGTCAGTCTCTCACATAGCCCCTATAGACCCAATACAGCCACTGCATTAACACTTTAGCACTCAGAGCAAACAGTCTCATTACAGCCATGCCTCCTTTTGTGTCCACACTTTAGAACACACTTTAAAAAACACCAGTAGCTTTTGTAACAAATCTGTTTTATTATACAGTGCCCCTCGTTTCTTTCCGTTTCACTTTGAATCACCTTGTTGGTGCAAAAATACTATTTTCTGTCTGTTTTATCTTTGGCATATTGAGTTGATTAAACAAAATAAATGGGAACACATGTTTTACTGAGACAGGCTGCCAAGAGACTAAAAACTCAGCATTCATCACCACCAGTATACTAATCACTGGCCTGACCGTCTAGAATCATCTGCACCTGTTTCTTTACTGGCCCAGGGCTTAAGTTAGGTGTACCAGGTTCAGGGACTGGACTGAAAATGAGAGCCTTTGAAAGTTCTTCAGTAAGCCTGAAGAACTGTTCCTCAGGACCACATTAAAATACAAGAAAATCTAGATCTTTGGAAGTTAAATATGAAGGTGAGGGGCGGCTCAAAACCTTTTTTGCTGACGTCCTGACACGAGCCAGCTGACAGTGGAACCACGGAGAAAGAGAGGTGTAAATTCACTGATCTCCTCCAGAGGGCTGTACAGCTTATGTGAGATAAGAGTGAAAAGTGATCATTTGTCATACGTGAGCACACAGTGTGAACAGCATGAAATTCGTCTCTGCATTTAACCCATGTTGTACAATGTCCATCAAATGTCCAAGAACACGTTCTTTTACTGTTACTTTTCAATGAAATGGGAAATTTCCCCATAACTAACTTTTATGGTTGTTTTTGGTGTGAAACGCTACTTTCTGGAGAGGCTCACAGTGGTGGTGAATGGAACCAGACATCTTCCTCGTTCATGGTGGAGGGATACATGCGGGGCATCGTGAGGCAAAATAATCCCCACAGAAAAAGCCTGATCAGCAGTGCCCCGCTAAACACCCACTGGTCAGGATGACCTGGGAACATATTACTTTTCCTTACAATTATATATACACATGACTATCTTGAGCCACCCCTCATTTCTTCATATTTTGCCTCAAAAGAGCCAGACTTTCTTATATTTTTAATGTAATCTTGAGGACCTTTCAAAGTCTAATTTTCAGTCTAGTCCCTGGATCTGACTAGTTTCAGATGAATGTTTTTTTTTGTTTATTAAGCCACACATTAACCTACGTAAGAATCATTCAAGCAGAATACAGCACAACTTAAGGCCTGAACCAGTGAAGAAACAGGTGCAGATGATTCCAGACGATCAGGCTGATGGTTAGTACACTAGTGGTGCTGAATGCTGAGTGGGTGAAATACCTTGTATCTTTAGGCACTTTGCAGCCTGTTGCAGTAAAACATTTGTTCCCATTTCTTTCATTTGATCTAATCAATATGCCAAAGATAAGACAGTTTAAAATAGTAGTTTTGCACCAACAAGGTGATTCAAAGGGAAAGCGCAACAAGACAATTAGACAAGACAAGACAATTGTCAGTGCAATCAACAATAGCTACAGTCTACAGTCTGAATACAGTATATTGACAGGTATGATATTCTAGCAGTGGAGAGTTATATGTGCAAGAAATGCAGAGAAGAGTTAAACAGCAATAAATATAAATAATTGTACAAGTACAGCAGCAACAGGACAGAGAATGTGCAGTGTGATAAATAGCATATTTTCACAAGTCTGAGTAGTGTGTTTTATTTCTTTTGGGGGACGGTTGGGTTTAGTTTTTAGTTTCAGTTCCGATTAACGAGTCTGATAGCCTGAGGGAAAAAACTGTTCCCCATTCTGGGGGAAGTTTCAAGACTTTTGCAGAGTACTGTTCATTGATATATAAACTGCTCAAAAAAGTAAAAGAATACTTTTTAATCAGTGTGTTGCATCAAGTCAGTTAAACTACTGGGATAATGATCTGGTCAGTGAAGTAGCAGAGGGAGTTAATGAAATTAACACCAGGTGCACTATAGAGGCAACAATGAGACGAGCCCCAAAACAGGAATGGTTTTACAGGTGGAGGCCACTGACATTTTTTCCCTCCTCATCTTTTTTGACTGGTTTTTACTAGTTTTGCATTTGGCTAGGGTCAGTGTCACGGCTGATAGCAGGAGGCGATACCTGGACCCTACAGAGGTTGAACAGGTAGTCCAATTCCTCCAAAATGGCCATTGCCAGTGTTGTGCACGAACGCGCTCAATGAACACGTTCATTGAACACGTTCCTATTTTTCGTGAACGCTGAACCAAACAAATTAGTTTCCAAATTATGAACCTAAAAGGTCTCGCGAGACGTTTTACATTTGATTACAGGCTTGCATGGTTAGTGCTTCAAGTTCAGACGCTTCTGCAGAAGGCAGTTTGTTTAAACATTTGAGTGAAATTGGTGTAGATTTAGTTGGAGAAAACCACACATTTTGTTTACTTTTAGTTATGTTCTTTTCTGAGCACTTTAAAAGATATTATCTGAATGTTGCATTTTAGGCAGACATGGTTTGTTTACATTTTGTGTTAATATTGTCTGAATAAAATTTCCATATACAGTATACCTGCACCTTGTTTTTTTCACTTTCAGCATAACATGATGCGTTTCTTAAGTGGTAAGATCTATTCAATCTCAAAATTGGTTTTTAATGTAACTTATGTCTGTGATTGTTCAGTGGTATGACAGATAGAAGGAGAAGACTGAATGAGGTTCAGATAGAAGGACGTTGAATTGAAAATGTAAAAAAAAAAAACAAAAAGCGAATGAACGAACGTGAACTGGTTAATTTTTAGAGCTGTGAACTTGGTTCAAATTTTTTTTAAATAACTATGAACGTGAACTAGTTCATTTTTACTTGAATGAACTAAACTTTGAACTAGCTCTTTTTCAGTGTGAACTAGCACAACACTGGCCATTGCCTGAAGGTTTGCTGTGCCTCCCAGCACAGTCTCAACAGCATGGAGGAGATTCCAGGAGACAGGCAGTTACTCTAGGAGAGCTGGGCAGGGCAGTAGAAGGTCCTTACCCCTCAGCAGGAAAAGTGCAAGGAGGAACAGGATGAGCACTGCCGGAGCCCTACAATATGACCTCCCGCAGGCCACTGGTGTGAATGTCTCTGATCAAACTTACTTCAAGAAGGGTGGCCTGAGGGCCCAGTGTCCTCTAGTGTGCCCTGTGCTCACTGCCAGGTACCATGGAGCTCAACTGGAATTTGCTATAGACCACCAAAATTGGCAGGTTCTGGTGCTTCTCACAGATGAGAGCAGGTTGGCCCTAAACACATGTAACTGACATGAAAGGGTCTGAAGAAGCCATGGAGAATGTCATGCTGCCTGTAATATTGTTCAGCATGACCGGTGATGGTCTAGGGAGACATATCCATGGTGGGACACACAGACCTCTACAGGCACCCTGACTGCCCTAAGGTATCGGGCTGAAATTCTTGGATCCATTGTCAGACCCTACGCTGGTGCAGTGGGTCCTGGGTTCCTATTGGTGTACAACAATGCTCGGCCTCATGTGGTGAAATTATGCAGGCAGCTCCTGGAGGATGAAGGAACTGATACCATTGACTGGTTCCCACACTTGCCTGACCTAAATCCATTAGAACATCTCTGATTGCACCTCAGACTGTCTAGGAGTGCAGTGATTTCCTCCGGGATAAATAAAGTTTTCTAATTCTGATTCTGATTCTGATGCCCTAGTCCAGATCTGGGAGGAGATTCCCCAGGACACCGTCCGTCATTTCATTAGGAGCATGGTCCGACGTTGCCAGAAATGCATACAAGCACGTGGGGGCCATACAAACTACTGAGTACCATTCTGAGTTGCCGCAATTAAATTTCAGCAAAATGGATTAGTCTGCCATATTATTTTTTTTCTTTGATTTACAGGGTGTCTTTGAATTCAGCCCTCTGTAGGTTGATCATTTTCATTTCCATCAAACAATGTGGCAACCTTTCGTTCCTAACACGTTAGAAATCCAGCATGAGTTTTTTTCCCATTGAATTTTCCCATTGACATGTTTTAAAGTGTTTCTTTATTTTTTTAGCAGTGTATTAAAGGGGGTGGGGGCACATCTGAGTGAATGTGTGATGTTGCTCTCTTGTGCGTGTTTTACTGTACTAAGTGTGTGGGTGTGGGTGTGTGTGCAGAGGCATGTGCAGAGATGTCCCTCCAGGCGAGGCTGAAAGGAGCTCGACTGACTGAGAATCTGAATCATAAACTGCATCAAAGACCCGGAGATATGGAGCTCAAACAAAAAAACATCTTACCAGTAAACAACAGCCACATTACAGGTATAAACACACACACAGACACATACATACACACACGCATACTCTCTCTCTTCTTCTCTCTCTCTCTGTCTCTCTCTCTCTCTCTTCAAAGTGTGTCTGTGACACACCAGTTCCCCACAGCATTATTATCACCACATATGCACTCATTTTCACACTCTGTATTTACATGGAAGGGCTCCAGGCAGTTCTCCGTGTCTGTGTATGCATGTGTGTGTATGTGTGTGTGTGTGTGTGTGTGTGTGTGTGTGTGTGTGTACGTGTTAATTAGTTGGAAAGTTATGTTAATTTGGTTGTCACGCACCAAATGAGTCAAAGAAAAACAGACTGGGATCTATATTTGTGCACACATCTCTCTCTCTCTCTCTCTCTCTCTCTCTCTCAGAAGCAGCAAATGCTTCATGTGATGAGGACAGCACTGGTGCTGTTTCTACTAATCAACCTGCCAAACAAGATTCTGCTAATCAGAACTCTCCTGTCAGCTCCGCCCCTCCATCGGCCTCACCTGACGTACCTGCACAGGTGCGCAAAAACACATACAAGCACACACACACACACACACACACATACACACAGACACTTACACATGGGTAAGCATTTTAAAACTGATCTTGCCTCACTTTATCTCCCAGGCTCCAGCCCCTTCCCCACCCCCTCCACCCCCAGTGAGCACTGGCCCCTCTAATCAGATACCGACCATTGGAACAGCGGTCCAGGAGGCATCTGGACAGGTAAAGGTGAGGGAGGAGCCAATGTTTTAGGCATATCTCAGTTTAAGGGAAAGAAACTGTTGGAAAAGACGCTTTGAAATTTTCTCAACATCAGAGACGTTTCACACCTTTAAAGCAGTGAATCAAATCAACACATCCTCAACACACAGCTCTCTCTCATTCTCACTGTCTCACTCTCTCTCTCTCTTCAGTCTCTTTCTCTTACTCCTTCCTTCATCTTTCTTCCTCCTTTCTTTTTGCTTCTCTCACTTTATCTCCTTTTTCCTTTCTTTTCTTCCTCACCCCCCAGGGGAGTAAGGTCATTGCTGACCGTGGTAAGAAGCAGAGGGACAGTAAGCTGAAGGTGAGGAAGCTGAAGTATCATCAGTACATCCCTCCAGACTACAAATCAGAAAGAGAGGCTCCGACACATTTAGACTCCACCTACTCCAATCTTCTTCACCAGCAGCAGCTTTTCCTACAACTGCAAATCATCAGCCAACAACAGCACTCGAACTACCCCACCATCCTCCCAGCCCCACCCAGGTACACTTTAACCTATCACCACTGTACTATCCTCTTTACTGACCAACCAGTGTACCATCTACATTACTGACCAACCACTGTACAGTCCTCCTCACTGACCAAACGCTGTGCCATCATCCTCACTCACCAACCGCTGTACCATCATCCTCACTCACCAACCACTGTACCATCATCCTCACTGACCAACCACTGTACCGTCCTCCTCACTGGCCAACCACTTTTACCGTCCTCCTCACTGACCAACCACTGTACCATCCTCCTCACTGACCAACCACTGCACTATTCTCCTCACAGACCAACCACTGTACCGTCCTCTTCACTGACCAACCATTGTACCTCCCTCCTCACTGACCAACCACTGTACCGTCCTCCTCACTGACCAACCACTGTACCGTCCTCCTCACTGACCAACCACTGTACTGCCCTCCTCACTGAACAACCACTGTACCACCCTCCTCACTGACCAACCACTGTACTGCCCTCCTCACTGACCAACCACTGTACTGCCCTCCTCACTGAACAACCACTGTACCATCCTCCTCACTGACCAACCACTGTACTGCCCTCCTCACTGAACAACCACTGTACTGCCCTCCTCACTGACCAACCACTGTACTGTCCTCCTCACTGAACAATCACTGTACCATCCTCCTTACTGTTCAATCACTGTACTGCCCTCCTCACTGACCAACCACTGAACCATCCTCCTTACTGATCAACCACTGTACTGTCCTCTTAACTGATCAACCACTGTACTGCCCTCCTCACTGACCAACCACTGTACCGTCTAACTTACTGACCAACCACTGTACCATCCTCCTTACTGATCAGCCACTGTACCATCCTCCTCATTGACCAACCACTGTACCGTCCTCCTCCCTGACCAACCACTGTACCATCTAACTTACTGACCAACCACTGTACCATCCTCCTTACTGATCAACCACTGTACCGTCTTCCTTACTGACGAGCCACTGTACCGTCCTCTTCACTGACCAACCACTGTACCATCTAACTTACTGACCAACCACTGTACCATCCTCTTTACTGATCAACCACTATACCATCCTCTTCACTGACCAACCACTGCACCATCCTCCTTACTGACCAACCACTGTACTCCCCTCTTCACTGACCAACCACTGTACTGTCCTCTTCACTGACCAACCACTGTACCATCCTCCTCACTGACCAACCACTGTACCATCTAACTTACTGGCCAACCACTGTACCATCCTCCTTACTGATCAACCACTGTACCAGCCTCTTCATTGCCCAACCACTGTACCATCCTCCTCACTGACCAACCACTGTACCGTGATCCTCACTGACCAACGACTGTACCGTCCTCCTCACTGACCAACCACTGTACCGTCCTCCTCACTGATGAACCACTGCTTTAAATAAAAGACCTGGTTGTGCTGTTTGTTTGTATTAAACATTTTGAAAGCTATTGTATTCATTCAGGCCTCCGGGGGATCAACAGGCTTCTTCAATCAGCACCTCATCTACAAAGAAAACTCCGGTCTCTCAGTTGTCATCCAGCAGCACAAACAGCCTGAACCATCACGCAATCATCAATATTAATATCCCACCGCTGCCCCCCAACTTGGATGAGCTAAAGGTTAGTCATACCATTTTTAACCCTTAAATACGACCTCATGTCCTGTGGTCAGCAAGAGAGGTGAATACAAATACTACAGATAAAAAAATAAAATGACTGTTGAAATAAAGGCCCTATTTTGGACTGGTGGAAAATCTCAATACACAGTGCTCACAAGCAAAGTGCACTAATGGTGTTTGGTTACTTTATTTCATTTCATTTAAATATGTTTTACTGTACAACTGGTACTTTCTTTGATCAAACAACAATATAAAACATTAAGTAAACAATAAACCATGTCATTAAAATATCATTGGAGTGCATTATCAGAATTATGTATTGATGGACTGCTTGATGGGTATTTAAACACCCCAGGATGAGGGTGTTCATCAGAACATTATGTAAAAAGTGGAGCGAAAAGTTAAATGTGAATACAGAGGCAGTGATGTACGATGGTCTGTCTCCTTAGCCGAAAACCAGTCAGGTAAACACGCCCTTTTAACAGCAATCCTCCCCAGCTCTGCCTCTGCCTTTTAAAGGTGAGGTGACGAGGCGTTCTGATTGGCTGATTGCATCTTACACCCAAAACACACCTTTGAAGAGTGATGAGAGTTGGGATGACATTTTTGCGTCTTGTGAAGGTGGCAAGTCTATTTTTTCTGCTGTAGAAATAGCAAAATTGATTTGGACACACCCAGAACTGTCAGTTGCGCCTTGCACCTTGTGCTTTGCTTTAGATAATCAAAATAGAGCCCCAGACCATTTATAACATGACTTGTTTTTCGTCTTTGTTGTGCAGGTGGCAGAACTGAAGCATGAGCTCAAAATCCGTGCCCTCACCGTCTCCGGGACCAAACATGACCTTATAGAGCGTCTCAGAAACTTCCACGAACAGAACGAGAGCAGTGATCTTTCCAGCACTCCAGGAGGTGCAGCCTGTAACACCAGCATGTCCCACCCACCACCACCACAGCAGCAGACTGTCCAACCACTAGCGTCCACCACCATCCTCAATCAACCAGGGCACAGCAGCATGGTGGTGGCAGCTCTTCCATTGGTCGCCACTCTGGGAGGGGGTGGAGTTCCACCTGCAGCACAGCCTCAAATGATGCAGTTTGGGGGCTGTAGCTCCTGCCCTCCTCTGTCACCTGCCCACTCTGAGCGTTCATTGGCTGGGCCAAGCCTGGATGGCCACATCTGTAGTGGAGATGCTTTTGAAATGGTACATTAAGTTTTACACTCATTATGGTTCTGTTGTGGTTTCAGGGTCAATTTTTTATTACTCCTATTATTAGCCACCTTCCCTGTCATTTCTTTTTTATCCCTGTTTTTCCTCAAATATATATATTCTGAGAACTGAACTATTAATTGTTTGTGGAAACCCCTGCAAATTTGTGGAAACCCCAGCTATCCTCATTTCTTTGTGCTTTTAGTGACGTCCGGGCCTCGTTCGCTACACCCCTCGTCCTTGTGCTGGTTGTTTATTTTGGGGAACTGCATCCAAACGTAAACAACCTGCACGAGGACGAGGGGGTGTGGTGGACAAACCCCAGACGTAACAGGTTTTTTTGTGGCAATATATAATTTTTCATGCATTTTAGTGCTAACCTTTTAATAAAAATATAATTTACTAATTTTGTAACCTAAATATTAACATAAATTCAGTTACATTGCCATATAAAATATAGATATTCATTTCTCCTTGCTGCTGATTGGCTGCTGCCCTGTGACGCATCCTGCGCAGCTGCAGTCCAGAATTTCCCCCAAGGAGCGTCTCGGGTAGTTCTCTGAGTGTTCTCGTGTTTCTTATTTTGTTCTTCTTAAACCCCTGTATTTTTATTACTGTACATTAAATTAATTTATTACTGTATTTACCCTGCTTATACCAAAAAAAACGACAGCGCACACCAAAGAAAACACACTTGCATTAATTACAGTACAGTCTATCTTGGGGTAACATCTGTATTTTACATTCTAGCACTGTGGGAGACAGCAGTTCAGTGTACACTATACAGTACGGATACCGGTTTACCTTTACATTTTCTTTAAGGGTAATAAAAGGGCTTGCATAAAAAGGGCTTCTAAGACAAGGATATTGCTGCTAGTTTGCACCTATTTCAATCATTTATCGGATCATCAAGAACTTCAAAGAGAGAGGTTTAGTTGTTGTGAAGAAGACTTCAGGGCGCCCAAGAAAATGGTCAGGAATTTCCCCAGACCTTAATGCCATTGAGAACTTGTGGTCAATCCTCAAGAGACGGGTGGACAAACAAAAAACAACCAATTCTGACAAACTCCAAGCTTTAATTATGCAAGAATGGGTTGCCTCAAGTCAGGATTTGGCTCTGAAGTTGACGGAAAGCATGCCAGGGCGAATTGCAGAGGTTTTTGAAATAGAAAAGCCAACCATGCAAATATTTTGCATCATTTTGTCAATAAAAGCCTTTTAAACTTCTGAAATGCTTGGCCACGACTGTAGATATAAATGTGTTATCTCGCCAATAAACTAAAAATATAAATATTTATTTCAATAAAAAATATTACAGTAATATTAATATAATACAGTGATATGCACACATCAGAAAAGAGTAATGGATAATTTAGTTTTTGTCATTAATGGAATTGTTGCATTTCAAACAGAAAAAAAAACTTTCCTAAAAGTGACCTTGTTCTTTCCTTACCTCTGTTTCACTGTCTCTCTCTCTGTCCCCACCTCTCTCCCTCTCTCTGTCTCACTCTCTCTCTCCTCCAGGTGAGTTCTCCTCTAACTCAGCTCTCTCTGCAGCCGTCGCCCCCCAGCTCGCCCACCGTCTACATTCCGGATGACCCCTCCCCGGCCCCGCCCCGAGCTGCCCGTGGCCCATCCCCCCCCCCTCCTGTGGATAAGGAGCGGGTTCTGCGGGAGAAGGACCGGCGCATTGCGGAGCTGACACGCCTGCTGCAGCAGAAACAGCGGCAGGTGGAGAGACTGCGCTCGCAGTTACAAGACAGGCAGGCAGGGGGCGGGGCCTGCAGGCCACACCCGCCTATCATAGTGAAGGAGGAGCCTCAGGACATCCCCATGGAGGAAGTGCAGGAGATGCAGCAGCACCAGGACAGACAGGAGGAGCTCGTCCTGCAGCAGAACCAGCTCAGCCTGCACAAGCAAACACCTAACAGACGCAAAAAAAACACCAAACCGCAAAACGGCCACACAAACTCCCGGCAGGTCAGCTCGCCTACAGTGTGTCTACTAAAGAAGACGAGGGGATTTAACGTGTCTAAATACAGGACACTTACAGTATCTAAATAAACACAAGGCATTTACAGTATCTAAATAAATACAAGGCATTTGCGGCATCTAAATAAACACAGGGCATTTACAGTATCAATATAAATACAGGGCATTTACAGTATCTAAATAAACACAGGGCATTTACAGTATCAATATAAATACAGGGCATTTACAGTAAGTAAACACAGGGCATTTACAGTACCAATATAAATACAGGGCATTTACAGTATCTAAATAGACACAGGGCATTTACAGACAGTATCTAAATAAATAGCAGAATATACATAAATAACATTAACAGAATATACATAAATACAGGGTATTTACAGCATCTGGATATTTACAGAATATAAATAAATACAAGCATTTACAGAATAAAAATGAATAAAGAGTATTTCAAGTATCAGGGTTTTTACAGGTGTTTACAGTATCAGAGTAATTACAGTGTATGCATATATAAAAAGCAGGCATTTACAGTATCTAAATAAATGCAGGGCATTTGCAGAATAATAAATACACGGTATTTACAGCATATAAATAAATACAGTGCATTTACCAAATATAAATAAATACAGAGTATTTACAGTATCTGGGTATCCGTATAAGAACAATGGTGTGGCGCATAATAAGAAACTGCACCTAAACTCTAAACTAGAAGAAAATTGTGCAATTTAGTACAAGGGTAATTTTTAATAATTGTTGCATCAGCAGTCAGGTGGAATAAAACAATACAAAATAAAAACGCAAAAAAAGTCTAAATGTAGTATGTAAGCCGGTCAGAGCTACAGAGCTACATCACGGGCTTCTGTTAGCTGTAACAGAATTAGCAGTTACTCTTTTCTCTTCCAAGCATGTTGAGGTTATTTGCATTAATAGCAGTTTGTGGCAGTTGCGGTGAAACTTCATAAGAGGTTCATAAGAAGTACTTGCTTATCCTCACCCTGCCAGCTTAGTAGCTTTGTTTGATTGGGAGAGTCCTGACAAGCAGGTGAAATCTGAGACTAAATTGGACGAGACAGTTTGTGTGTTTATAAAAAAACTATTACTTTATTTTTAATGTCAAATGTCCTGTGGTGAGTGAGTCCCTGCTTCACGCCCATTGGCCTTGGGATAGGCTCCGGGTTCCCGCAACCTTAATAAGGATTAAGTGGTTACAGAAACTGAATGAATGAAAAATGAATGAATGCCAAATGTCTTCACAGGTGTCTCAGCTATTCATCAGCCAGCGATCAGGTGTCTCCTCCATCCCACGGAGCGGCCCTAAATCCAGTTCCGCCCAAAGTCTAATGACGGACAGGAATGGCAACCAATTTCTGCAGAAGCCAGCTAGTCACAGCGCAGATAACCGAGCCAATGCCATCCCTCAGGCAAAAGCGATCAGTCGGGTCACTTCGCAGGTACGAGGGTCATGCCAGCTCAATAAAATCTCCTGTTTTCCATTTCGTTCTGTGATGTCTCTGCTTGTGTCCATTTCAGAGACAAAAGTCCACGCCCAGCAAGTTGATCAGCCAATCAGGGCCTCAGGCATCCAACAGCGACGTCCAATCAAAACAGCAGACAATCTGCAAACAGCCACTCAAAAAGGTGAAGCACATCTTATTCTGACATTTGACAAACAGAAAAAAGAAATTAGCACAGATGAAAAAATCAGTAGGGCAAAAGTTTAGCTCCTTAAACAAGAATAGTTCTGAAATCTGAAGGAAAGTGTGTTTTTTGTGTGGGATGAATAACCGAGGCTGCTTCTTCAGATGAGTTCCCAGAGGAAGGAAAGGAACATTCATAATAAGGCTCTTCTTTGTAAAGCCTGTTTCTCGTAAACATAACTGAGCTCAGTTTAACACCAATATGAGATTCTGACCATTTTCTCACACTTCTTAAATTCAGCTCCTGAGAAAGAGACTTCCTCTAATCTCAGCCTGATCCCAGTTTGAGATCTTAAAATGCTCTTTCTTTTCATCACTGCTTTCATCTTTATGTATAATCAGATCTACAGGTAATCGGTCATCTTATAAATGAAATGCATCTGAAATTCATCTTAGTGATCAAATTCAAGTCTTAACTACCAAAGTCAGACAGTTTTGAGATCCATAAGGTTGTTAAGAGAAGAAAACTGGGAAGTTAATGAGATCAGTAAAAAAAACTTCTATATTAAACTGATTTTTTTCTTTCACTCCTTATTTTTCCTAAAAGGGGATTTAGAAGAAGCAAGTCAAACTTCAATAATCTCCCAATAAGAAGAGGAGACAAAGAAAAGACTGTTGTGAGCAGTAAAATCTTCCTCTGGGACACTGAAGGAAACTTCGGCCTATACTTATAGCCGCATTTATTAAGTATTAACATTTCATCATTAGCGCACAGAGGTACTTTTGTGTGACTGATGAAAAACAATATTGTGAGATGTGTGGTCAGCGCGCTGTGTGGGGGAAATCTCGGCTAATGAGGGGGAAAGTTGTCCTGAGTCACAGCCACATGAATTAATGATGTAAATGAAAGCCCATTAAACATCACTGATTAGACGACTGAGTGCTGTAATGGAGCTTATAATTACACTAATTAAAATGATATGTGTCATGGTTGTGGGCAGTGCTGAAATGGGGATGGGGGTGGTTTCACTGAACTGCCTTACTAGCTTGGTGGTCCCTAATGGGGTAAGCACATTCATTCAACTGACTTATTAGCATAGCGCTATTAGCATGACATGCTTATTAGCCTGGCTAACTGTGATTGATGCTTTCAGGTGCTGAAACCTGAGAAACTGGGCTCGGGCCCTCACATGAAATCACGCTCATCCTCCTTCTGTTCACCGTCCCACATCCAACCGTTTTTCAACACAGCGAAGTCCGTTAAAGACCCCATCCGCTGTTCCACACGTCAAAGGGTAAGAATTACAAATTCTGTGATGTGTTTTTACATAGGTGACGTGCACCAGGTGTGTAATATTGTTATTATTATTATTATTATTATTATTATTATTATTATTATTGGCATTTTGTAGCAGCAGCAATTTTGTTACAGTAAACATATAAACACAAGGTTTGATTCCTGGGTAGACAAGCAGACTTTTCCACAACAATAAGAGTATTGAGCAAGACTCCTAATGCCAGATTTACACACATCTGTAAAATGATTTAAAACAACATGGCATAAAATGTGCTTTAACTTGAAAAAGTTTGTGCACAGGCTGCCTTAAAACTCATTTTACCTTAAAAGGATACCTGGATAAAGGTGTTCCAACCACAAGGCATTCAGCACCACCAGTAAACAAGCAGGAACCTAACTGGTTCCACTGGTTTAATCCGCTGGTCTCAGTTTTCAGAGAGCTGATCATGTGAGCTCCTGTTTTACTGGAATATAAACCTAGAGCCTTTGTAAATAAGATGAAGCACCCTTTTTGTAATGCAAGCATCAGAAAGCCATTCATGTCTGAGGTCCCTGTTATTGCCATTCAGAATGTCTGCTGTCCCGCTGCAGATTTCCAGCCCAGGATCCTGAGACTAACTTTTCTCCAATTTTCCATCTCTTGTAACACACTCACCCCTCTTTCTCTCCGTCAGGAGGAGGTGTGTGTGGGTGTAGATCAGCACGCCCTGTTCACCCCTCCCTCATCTAAACTAAACTCCACACCAGCTTCACGTCGAAAGGTAACATCTGTACCCCCTCACTCCCTCCTCCTCTTTTACCTTTCACTCCTAATCCTTTTTTCTGTCTTTGCTTCATTCATATCACTTCCCTTCCACATCACTTCCACATAACACCCTGATATTGTAATCTTGATACTGTAATCTTCATTACTATACCAACCTCTTAGCTACTCCATAAACCACTGGAGATACCACAGCAAACAGCTACACCCCAGCGACCACTGACAATGTCATATCAGCCATTTATTAACAACACAGAACAGCAGAGAATTCAACTCACAATACCCAACTGTGGTCCTAGAGGTTGGTGTCCAGCACATTTTGGTGGTTCCCCTCCTGAAACACACTCACAAAACCTGACAATCAACAGGTGAGTCAACTAGGTTTATTTGAGCAGGTAAATCACCAAGTTAGGGAAGCCGGACCTCCAGAACTGGACTCCACCAGGGAATATAATTCACAAGCACTCTGCAATTTCTTCAGGAAAAACACATTTCTACATATTATTAATACTATTATTATTAAGTAGTAGTAGTAGTACAGGGGGTCCTCAAGTTACAACACATCAGTTCAACAGTGATTTTGGTCTTAGTCGAAACACACCCTAGCCTAAGTCATCACATTACAGAGACAGCGCTCGTTAAGATAGTAAATGATATTCGCCTAAATTCTGATTCTTGCAAAATATCAATGCTGTTACTATTAGATCTTAGTGCTGCGTTTGACACTGTCGATCATAACATTCTTCTAGAGAGACTGGAAAACTGGGTCGGGATTTCT
>JBBIGA010139555.1:0-20496 GCA_037576975.1 Alestes dentex | reverse complement strand
TGAATAAGTATGGTGGATTAGAGTGTATCTATAAATTAATCCATAATCTGTTGCAATGCTGTTTAAGTATGACATGTTTGGACTCTTCATAAAGCACTGCACACCACAAATCCAGGGTTACAAGTTTCAATTACAAATTATGAACTGTTCAGAAGTTATGAAACTTTTCTATCAAAAAGGACTTTTGTTGGAATTCCAATGTGTCATAAAAGGGGCTTCTCCCTTTTGCTCTGAGGGTCCCAAAGGGCCTTTGCTGATTGGCCAAGCTGTGAAAGGTGGGGGCAGCCCCCCCCCCTTTCTTCTGAAGCATAAAGGCCTTAGTCAAAGAACACTGTGAGCAGAAAAAAGCAGAAGAGCAGAATCGAGCAGAGAAAGGTGAGCAGAGTGGAGCTGAAAGGCAGAACAACACCTGGAGCCAGACCAGAACAAGCCTTCCAGACCAGCCCGCTGCTCCATTGCTTCATCTCCTCTGAACTCTTCAACCCAAGGCCTGAAACCCTGCTCTAAACTCTTCCAAAGCTTCAAGAACTCTGAAACTTCAAGGAGTTCAAGCTGCATCCAATCCTGTTGAAACTGCTTCATCACCTCTGAGCCTTCACCGAACTCAAGCCAAACTGCCTCCATAAAGTCAACTCCTCTGAGCCCTGGATCACTGCTGAAACTGACCTCAACCCTCCTGAGACCCCAAATCAGTGAATAAGTATAATGGTTACTTCCTCATTTTGCTAACTTTGGTGCAAAGGGCAATAGTACGTGTACTTCTGATTAGCTGGGTTGCGTTGTTTCACGAAGCCGCTGTTCAGGGACTTTCAGAAACTTGCCGTAAGCTTAGGAATACCATCATCCCATCACTACTCACATTTATCTTATTCTGTGTTTGTATGTTTTGTGTTTGTCTAGCGTGGTATAATAAATGTTGTCTTAGTGCGACCAGTGATCCAGTTTCTTGTTCAAATAAGGTGAAGTCACTTCTCAGCTCCGATCCGTTACCTGAAGCTCATTAGAATAATAATAGCTAATACTCCTTTTCAGTAACCTTTTTCCTAAAAGCGTAGCTCTCCTTAACAGCGCAATTAAGAAGAGTTTAAAGGGTTAATTTCTGTACTCCGGCTGAAATATTTTGCTGGCCGAATATTTTGTGCTGGACCCCTTAATAAACCCTGCTTGATAAAAATCCCCTAAACAAAAAATCAATTATTAATTGACTATTTATTAATCAATTAATACACATAAGGGTGAATCAGCCTAAACTGATTTTGGTGGAGAACATCTAAATTAACCTAAATTCTAAACTTATAAAATCCCCTACAACAATCACCAAGCAACTTGGTGAGAAGGTGACAACAGTTGGCACGATAATTTGCAAATAGAAGAAACACAAAATAACTGTCTGTCTCCCTCAGTCTGGGGCTCCATGTAAGATCTCACCTTGTGGGGTTGCAATGATCATTAGAATGGTGACAAAGCAGCCCAGAACTACATGGAACTTGTCAATGATCTCAGGGAAGCTGGGACCATAGTCACCAAGAAAACAATTGGTAACACACTACGCTGTGAAGGACTGCAATCTTGCAGCGCCTGCAAGGTCTCCCTGCTCAAGACAGCGCACGTAAAGACCTGTCTGCAGTTTGCCAATGAATGTCTGAATAATCCAGAGGAGAACTGCGTGAAAGCGTTGTGGTCAGATGACACCAAAATCAAGCTATTTGGCATCAACTCAACTCACCGTATTTGGAGGTGGAGGAATGCCACCTATGACTCCAAGTACACCATCCAACGTCAAACATGGAGATGGACACATTATGCTTTGGGGGTGTTTTTCTTCTAAGGGGACAGGACACCTTCACCACATCGAAGGGACGATGGATGGGACCATGTACTGTCAAATCTTGTGTAAGCACCTCCTTCCCTCAGCCAGGGCATTGAAAATGGGTCGTGGATGGGTATTCCAGCCTGACAATGACCCAAAACACACGGCTAAGGCAACAAAGGAGTGACTCAAGAAAACGCACATTAAGGTCCTGGAGGCACATTAAGGTCCTGGAGTGGCCTAGCCAGTCTCCAGACCTTAATCCCATAGAGAATCTGTTGAGGGAGCTGAAGGTTCGAGTTGCCAAACATCAGCCTCAAAACCTTACTGACTTGGAGAGGATCCGCAAAGAGGAGTGGGACAAAATCCCTACTAGGATGTGTGCAAACCTGGTGGCCAACTACAAGAAACATCTGACCTCTGTAATTGCCAACAAGGGTTTTGCCACTAAGTACTAAGTCATCTTCTGCGAACGGATCATATACTTATTTCACATATTACAATGCACATCAATCTCTGACTTTTGTGCACTGGGTTTTTGAGGATTTTTTGTTATTCTGTCTCTCACAGCTACAATAAACCTACCATTACAATTTTAGACTGGTCAGAGGACAAATGTACAAACTCAGCATGGGACCAAATATTTTTTTCCCTCATTGTAGATATGTTTTTGCATCTCATGTCCAATACATATTTTATAGTTTTTGAGAGATGCATTTAAGAATCTCCTTCCCCATTGCTCGTTTAAAAGGGTCTGACAGTACAGCCTACTCACATTTCTTCGTACTTTAAGGGGAAAATCGTGACTGTCCATGCCAGCAGTGTTTTTAGCCAAAAAGACTTTGGGTTACATAATTTATTACTTGTTTAGTCTCATAACTCCAGAGGCTTGTAGCTAAATAAATAAACACCAGACACAAAACTTGTCTTTTTTCCCTCTGAATTTCTTGTCATTTTTAAAGTAAGGTAGCACACACAGGACAATTAGGCAAAGGGGGTATCATGTGTAATGAGTTTCAGATATGAAGAAATACACTCAAATTCCTGAATTAAGGAGGAAACTGTTTATGCTACTGTCATGTCATGCAGGTATGGAGAACGCAACTGCGGGATAGACTTTAGAACAGACAAGCTTTAATGAACTTAGACACAGAATGAGCTCAGGGGCTTCAAACGAAACAAGTCCTTCACAACACAGGTGCAGATTCCAGAACACAGAAGTCCGTCCACTCCGAGTAGGACTAAGGCTAGAGGGAGGGCGCGCACTCAGCAGCTGTCCGAGTCACCATCTACTTTTAGGCTCACTTGCAATGGTGGCCAGTTAGGTTGGTCCTCTTCTCGCAGACCCATTTGAGGTGAGAGCCTTCTCACCGACATCAGCCTGTAGAGACAGAGGG
Organism: Alestes dentex; assembly: GCA_037576975.1. Lineage (NCBI taxonomy): Eukaryota > Metazoa > Chordata > Actinopteri > Characiformes > Alestidae > Alestes > Alestes dentex. Next base: position 17,289 of record JBBIGA010139555.1, on the reverse strand, counting down.
GAAACAGAGAGAGAGAGCAGACTATCACTATCTACCGTGCCTGCCTCGGGGACGCCTTAGTCTAGTGGTGGTTCAGTGAGGGCTCGACACAAACAACCAATCACGAGACTGAAACTATTACTCTAAACTCAGAGACATTTAACATGAAAATGAAACAGTTGTGCCTGTACAGTAACCCCCCAGTTTTACGTGGACCAGGAGTCACGGAATCAGTCTTATGCAGATTTTTTCTGAGAACCTAAGTGATAATTGTATGCGGAAATCCCCACAACGCTGAAACTGCAAATATTCTCCGCTTTTTTTGTTGTTGCTTTTTTCGTGGCAATATGGTTGTTTTTAACGCATTTTAGTTCTAAATTATTAAGAAAAATATAATTGACTAATTTTGTAACATAAATTTTAACAAATTCAGCTATCCTCCACATTTGTTTTTGCTTTTTTCGCAGCAATATATGATTCTTCATGCATTTTAGTGCTAAAGTATTAAGAAAAATATAATTTACTAATTTTGTACCATAAATATTAACATAAATTAAGCTACTTTTCCATATAAAATATAACTGTATAAATGTTTTTGTACGGTCGGGAGAGCACATAGAAAGCACGTTTTGTGATGGTTAAATATCATCTTGACTCATCTTGAGGGTTTCTCTTGTTTTTCATTTCGTTCTTCTTAAAGCCCGGTATTTTTATTACTATAAAATAAATTAAAAGAGGCTGTTGAGCTCAGCCGCCGTTCAATGTCTGCTTTAGCCGGCAGGTCACTACAATACGACTCCTCTAGAAGTGCCTGAATGAGACGCGCTGCCTGGCGAACAGTAGTCAAGTCAAGTCAAGTCAAATCAGATTTATTGTCAGTTTCTCCACATATACTAGACATACAGAGGAATTGAAAGTATGTTTCTTGCTGTCCCACAGCGATGCACAACATATAAGACAACACCTAATATTACTAACATTACCTAACATAACTTAAAGGCATATATATAATGCTAAAAGAACACCTAACATTACTAACATTACCTAACATTACCTAACATAAACAAGACAGGAATACAGGACAAGGATCACAAAAAAAAAACACAGAATGTCTCAGCAGCAAAAGTTCTGTATGTGTTGTTAAGACAGCAGCAACTTTCTGGACGACAGATATTCAAGGGTATATGTAAGTAAGAGTGCAATAATATATGTAAGAGTGCAAATATAAAATAAAATAAAATAAAATGTGCAAACTGTAAAAACAGCAGATATGAAATAATTTTTTTTGGGGGGGGCAGAGAGGTGTGGGCGGGAGAGAGGGGAAAGAGTTCAGCTTCCTGATGGCCTGGTGGATGAAGCTAAGTGCAAGTCTGATGGAGCGGGCATGGATGCTCCTGTATCTCCTCCCAGTATCTCTTGCAGGGAGGGGAGTGTGGCACCGATGATCTTTCCAGCTGTGCTTATTATGTACTGCAGGGTTTTCCTGTTATGGTCAGTGCAGCTCCCACCCCACACAGTGATGCAGCTGGTGAGGATGCTTTCAGTGACGCCCCTGTAGAACGTGCGCATGATGGGTGAGGGGGATCTTGCTTGCCTGAGTTTCCAGAGGTAGTATAGGCGCTGCTGTGCCTTCTTTGCCAGTGATGCGGTGTTGGGGGTCCAGGAGAGGTACGTGCGCAGGGCAGGGCTAAGGTTGCCCAGGCAACTGCCCACTTGCCCTATTTGACTCAAGCTGCCCATCTTAGAAATATATATTATATACAATATATACAATTTTCGGGGGCCTTTTTTCAGGTCAGAACAATGACCCCTTAAAATTCCTGTGCACGTCCCTGTTACGAACAATAAATTGTTGAACTGTCATGCTTGCATGAATTAATTGTGGGAGATGGCACTTCAGTCCTGAAGCCACAGAATAAGATGTGCTGCTTGATGAACAGTGAACTGTAAAAATTATTGGTGATTACCCATACATTTTACTGTATATTTTATATTAAAATTACATTAATTTATTACTGTATTCACCTGCTTATACCAAAGAAAACGACAGTGCATACCAAAGAAAACGCCCATGCATGAATACAATATATACAATTTTCGCATACCAATATTGTATATATTGTATACAATATATACAATATATACAATATCAGTATTTACATTCTAGCACTGCAGGAGTTCAGTGTAAACTGTAAAGTACGGATATGGGTTTACCTTTACATTTTCGTTAAGGGTAATGTATTAAACCGAGTTTAAAATGAAATTAAAATGTTTTGGGAGCATGTTTGGGGGCATATTTAAGGTTTACACTATAAAAATAAGCATTTTTAGGCTTTTTTTAAACCACAACACAACAGCGTGGTTTTTCACTGTACATGGGTGCTCTTGGAACGTAATCCCCACAAAAAGCAGGGGGTTACTGTATTTCAAATCGAGTGGAGGCTCTAGCAGTTGAGATGGTGGGAGAAGAAGAGGGGTAGAATGGAAAGTTGCATTCTGGTAAAGGACTGATGGAGGAAGTGCTGGGTGTCATGAGGGTCATGCTGGAGCTGGAGGAGACACTGCAATTAGGCCTACTGTCACACCTGTTAAAAACAGGTTAAACTCCTTAGCTCTATCAATGTTGTCATTATCAGTCCCCTGGCTGCTGGACTTGAAGCCAGTGATTGTCTTCATGCCCCTCCACACATACCTAGTGCTGTTCCGTTGCAGCCTTTGCTCCAGCTTTCTCCTGTAGCTGTCTTTTCCCTTCTTTAACTTCACAGACAAGCACCTCTGTGCCTCCTTGGCTGGGTAAAATGTGCACCATGTTGTGGTCAGATCTGCCCAGATGTGCGGTGGCTGTGCAGCTGTATGCCACATTGATATTAACATACAGCAAGTCCAGTTTTCTGTGGATGGACCGTCCACAAAATGCGTGAAGGTGCTCAGTGACCTATTTAGAGAGTTCCTGGAGATGAGGATGAAAGCACCTGGGTGCCTCGTCTGGAGTCTTGTAGTCATGCTGTCATTGTGTTGGCCAGTGGAGGAGCTCAATGTCCAGGCTGCAGGCTGTGTTCCTTATTCAAAATGGGACACAGGTGGCACAATCACTCATTACCAAAAAAATGCTTTCCACCATTTTCTGTTGTGTCTGACTCAGCTCGTGCTTTGTCCAGTTACCTCAGGTTGCCCAAAATAACAGAGGTAAGATATGGTTCGTATCGCCTCCTCCACTGCTCATTAGAGAGTTGCCCATTTTTTGCTTGTCTTTTCCCTTGACCTTTTGCTCCTCCATGGAACTCCGTTTTTGTCTTTTCCCTTCGTATCTCCGAGGGAATGTTCAAGATGACCACACTGTGCTTTGTTGTGTCTTGCCTCAGCAAGATCAGCTGGTCACAGGTGTAAACAAAGAATCAGCCACTGTCACTAGCTGTGCTAACATTAGTAGCATGCTGGTAGCCCAAACAAAGAGCAGTAAATTGCAGAAATGCAGAAATAACTCTCTCAGCCCTGATGGTTATAGAGGGCACAGATTATTAATACTAAATATACTAAAACAAGAACATACTAAAATACAAAGACAGGACACAGAGCAGTATTAAACATCCGGCTACAGGCATGGACCTGTGTTCTAATGTACACTGCAAAAACAACCCCACAAAATCTTACTCTGAAATGATCCAATTTCAAGGCAATAAGCTTTCTTTTTTTCTCTTATCTATCTATTTTTTTTTCTTAATTTTTGCTTATTTCGATTAGTGCATTTCAGGAAATCATACCAAGTATATTTTTCTACGCCATTGGCCTAATATGAGCATTAAAGGGGACATATTATGCAAAACTAACTTTTTTGCACCCTTTTGGGTCCCTTCTGCTCCTATAAACACTCCAAGTGCGAAAAAAAATCCATCCATTTTCTGTGAATCAATTGAAAGATTTTGGTGTCAGGAATCATATGCGTCTTCGAGCCGTTTGGATGCCCCCCCCATTGTGATGTAATAATGGGGAAATTTGCATAGAACCACCCCTCATCGTTCGAGCCCCCACCCACTAGATTAGTTGCGCTATGGCTACAGGTAAAGGCAAGTCACACATGAACTGTTGTGTTCATCTTGCTCTGGGTCCGACTCGGGGTCGAACAAATAGGGCTGGATAGCGCCTCTGTTTCATGTGTATTAACCGCGCAGCGCTAGCATGAGATGGGTGGGGCGTGGCCAGCAATAGCTTATTTGCATAAAAGTGACAGAGCCCATTTTGAAAGGGACTGAAACTGTCAAGGATAGAGCTGGTGAGATCTCTTTATGTGAGAGTGATTTTGTGCAAAGAACTTCATGAACATGTTTTGTATAGCCCATAGACCTATTATAACTAAAGTGAATTTTGCATAGTATGTCCCCTTTAACATCTTATGTTATTAGGCCTTTTATCGTACTAGGACAACGCTTCTTTTTTTCGTGCTAGGACAACGCTTCACTACCCTATGTATTTTAAAGCCCACTGCATAACACCGCCAGTATCAGCACTAACTGGTGACTGAGGGACAGTAGGAGAGAAATAATGAGTTGATTCCTTATCGTTTTTGTTTGCAAAGCTGTTGAAATGGGTTGAAAGGCCGTGAGACGGGGAAAGTCCCTAACCCTAACCTTAACAATAACAGTCACCAGTTAGGGCTGGTACTGGCGGTGTTACGCACTGCGCATTAAAATGCATAGGGTAGTGAAGCGTTGTCCTAGCACGAAAAAAAGAAGCGTTGTCCTAGCACGATAAAAGGCCTAAAGTGTGATCACAGCACGTTTCTGAATAGATTTTATGTTGTGATGGCTGCACGAAAAGTAGTGAGATCGGGTTGTTTGGTCATGCCCACAGCTGGCCACGTCACCAGAGTTTTGAGCCTGGGGAAGTCCCCTCGCGTCCAAGTGTCATCCTGCTGGTATGTTTACGTTTAGCCTGGTGCCTGACAACCCACCTGTTCCTGACTAGCTCCTTAGCATTAGTAACCCAGGTTGCCAGGCGCCAGTTACGTGGTTCACCTGTTAAGCCTTGTTTATGTTTCATGAGTCTTGTCCTGTGATTGGTTGTCCATGTGAAGCCCCCTGTGTCTCCCTAGTTAAAAGCCAGCCGATTCCGACAGGCTAACATGCTGTCACCCTTCGTGTGTGGGTTCAGTTAGCGGAGTGTAGTTTCAAGGGTCACCTCAATGACCATGATCTCCCACTCTCTCTCCTGTATCAACAGAAGTAACCATCCAGACTGCCCCTTCAGCAGTGGCCTCCTACGTGGCGGCTGCGCTTCGTGGAGCCTCTGATCTACTGGGTTCCTGGATAGGAGTCCTAAATGCATCGGGTCCATTTCAGTCCGCAGCGATGTCTTCGCTTCCTGAGCATGACCCTCACCTCTGGCACAGTTGGAGAAGCTACCTGCACCCCGTATAAATGAATGTTTGCTTGTGTTCTCTGAGAACTGTGAAAGTCTAAGTTTCATTGAAAACCCTAATTGTGTTTCCCAAGACTCCCACCTCTGCGTCCTCCTTCCCTGTGCCCACCATGACACTTTTGTTGTAAATTTTAGTTTTTTCAGTACATGACAGACTGTTAAAAGTTGCCAAGAGGAGCAAATTGAAGGTAAAATGAGACAAAATGTTGTATGTACCTAGCTTAGGACTAATATATGTAAATGGAATAATTTCTGTTTGGTTACCCTGACATGTTTTGAATCTCATTCAAAAATAGTTTGGACTGAAATGCATGGAATAAAATGCATGGAGTAAAATTCTGTGGGAAACTGGATTTTAGCCACTCTTTTCTGCAGCCTTTGAAAGGCTACAATGATAGATTTGCTTCATGGCAGTCAGGCATAACACATTAATTACTTTCCCTGCATCTTGTACTAAAATAACTATCTACGCTAACAACACTCTTTAACACTTCAGTGTGAGTGGGCAGGCTAAAGGCTTGTAGGCTGAATAGGGGGTCACATTACAAACATCACTACTGCACACTAATGAGCACAAATCGATTAGGAATCAACAAAGATGCTTAAGCAGATAAAAAATGTGGTGACATTTTTTAATCGAATGTGAAATTTCTGGTCTAAACAAATTAAGTGATATTTGGCCCACTTATGTCTTTCTAATGTGCACTCATTGCTAAGAGCAGTGCAAATTCACAGAGATATGACAAACCACTGACTCGGTTATGTTCTTGGCTTTGAAAAGTCAATAGCACTTCTCTCCCTCTCTCTTGCTCCCTTTCTCCCTCCTCCTGTCTCTCTCCCTCTCTCTCTGCCTCTCATACACTCACTCACTCACACACACACACACATACAAACACACACAGGCTGTTTGGAATGTGTTGCTCATTAGCGTGTTGCAGAGTTACTGTGCAGTTTGCCATGCGGAGCTGAGCTAATGGAGTAAACCTAATGTGCATCAGGACAGCTTGCCGGCTCATCCATGCCGATGCTGAGAAGCTGTAGGTTTTACGGAAAAACAGTCAACTGTGTATGACTCATTTAAAGAGTAAAAAACTCTCTTAAGATCATCTGTTTATTTAGATGACTTATTTTATCTGTGCATTCTCCAAAAAGATAAATCCAAAAACATATCCCTCAATAACATGGTTTATTTGAAGACTGTATGATTAAGGTATTGAATTACATACTAGGAGTAAGTCAAGGCATCAGGGCTGGTGGTGCAACCCTGAAGGGCTTCATGATTTAAAAAATGAAACATCTTCAACAGCTTTTGCCTTGCGACTGTTAGAAGATTCAGTGGCTTGAATGACTTGACTGATATCTCGAGCACCAGCAGCTACATGTGATAAACACTCCTCCCCCTCAGAAAAAAACAGACAGAACACTGTATCACAAGCATTGTAACAAAGTGTACATCTCTAATTAGAAAAAGATCTCCATGGGAAATACACTAAAGGCAAGTGGATCTCAAAATGGCATCATTTCTCACTCTTCTTTATTTGAGCACACAGGTATGACCTTCAGAATAATTTGGGTTGGCACTTCCTGTCAGCCGGGTTGCCATGGTAACACCTCTCTGGAGGACCAGGCAGCTGATGTACAGCGCAGGCCTCGTTCACTTGTGTGTGAGCATGGCGTGCGTTTTGTACTGTCAGAATGGACTACTTGAAGAGCAGGCATGTAACTACTGTAGACTCACCAAGCCCTTTAGATTACTCTTGAATTCTCTTTCTTTTTTATCTCCCAATGTTTCTTGTCTATTATTCTGATTAATTAGGTAATTCGGACCACTTCAGAATAGATTTTGGCATCATAGAGCCTTATCTGTTGTAGCCTAAGGGTAAACTCAAGAGGTTCAGTAAATGCATAACAAGGTATTTAGATTTGAAATAATCAGCTGAAATGCTGATTATTTTGGAATTTAAGGCTGTGAGTAAATGAACTACCTATACAAGCACATCATTTCATTAACCGTGTCATACAGCTTGTAAAACATATTGACAGAATGTTAACAAGTTCGCTGCAAGTTCGCATTATAGACTGACCCTTATCTTTCAGCTTTAACAGTTTCACCTTTGATATATCTAACTGATATTAGGATATAAATTATGATGATAAAAGAGATTATGACACGAAAAATATATAATAAAAATGGAAAAAATATATATTTAGGGGTACTTTACATTTTGTCGCCAAAGGGGTACTTTTGATGTCATAGGGATACTTTACATTTTGTTGGTAACAGAATATGATAATATATGTTTTACACTGGCTTTTGATACAGCTAAATTTGACACATATGCAAAATGTGTTTTTTAGAATACAAAAAAATGAAAAAATATGGCATAACAACTAAGCTGGTTTTGTTTCTAAAAACATCCAAAAAGAAAAAAACTGTCATAAGATTAAGTGAACATGAACGTGCCTTTCCAGTAGAGTTCACCCGTGTAGCATGAAGGAAGAGCCCCAAGAGGGCTGGTTTAATCATGCTCTTTGATCTATGAACACTGCAACAGAGTTAGATTCCCACTGGAACCGACGTTCACAATCATGCACAGAGTGGTGAGTACTCACGTGAAATCCTGAGTTGAGACGGCAGGGCGAGAGAGATGAGACTCAATGAACGAGCAGTGATACTAAACCTGTTTCCTGTTTATATACTGGGTGACACGTTCATTTCCTGTGACCTTGACGTGAACCCTGACCTGTGCATGTGACAGTACCCCCCCTCCAGGACCGGCTCTAGACGGCCCAGGCTGGGAGGATACCCTGCGACGGTAGTCCTGGATAAGTGATGGATCCAGAATGAACCACCCGGGGACCCAAGACCGTTCTTCCGGGCCGTAGCCTTCCCAGTCGACGAGGTACTGAGTGCCACGGCCCCGGCGTCACGAGTCAAGGATCCACTGGACAGTGTACGTAGGACCACCGTCAATGATCCGAGGCGAAGGCGGGTCTGGAGTAGCAGGAACCAGGGGTGACATGGTGAAGGGCTTGAAGTGTGATGAGTGGAACACGGGGTAAATCCGGAGGGAGGCAGGCAGCTGGAGCCGGAAGGTGACAGGGTTTATCCGGTGCATTATGCGGTAGGGCCCGATGAAGCGAGGTGATAACTTAGGTGATTCGGTGCAGAGTCATAGGTTTCTGGTGGAGAGCCAGACCCTGTCACCTACATGGTACAACCATCCCGGAGGGTGTCGGCGGCGATGTTGGTGGATGTATCTTCGGTTAGCCTTCCGGATTGCTTCTCGGGCTTGACGCCACAGCCGCTGACACCTGCGGACCAACTGTTGGGCCGACGGTACGTCAACCTCCAGTTCTTGATGGTTAAACATCGGAGGCTGGAAACCCTAGCATACCTCAAAAGGGCTTAAACCAGTAGCTGAGGAGGTGAGGAGGTTATGGGATAATTCAGCCCAAATGAGGTAGTTGGTCCAGGGGTGCTGATGATCCGCAACAAAACATCTCAGGTCTGACAAGTCTGGGGGTGATATCCATAAGAGAGACTGCAGGTGGCCTCGATCAGATGGCAGAAGGCCTTCCAGAACCTGGCTGTGAAACTGGGGCCCTCTGTCCAAGATGATGTCCTTGGACTACGTGCTCTAGAACTTATTCCACAGTGGTCTTGGCTGAGGGGAGCCCCGTGAGAGCCACCAGGTGCACGGCCTTGGAGAATCTGTCCACTATCGTGAGGATGGTGTTCTTGCCATCAGACTCCGGCAGTCCGGTGACGAAATCCAGCGCGATGTGCGACCAGGGTCGACGTGGCACGGGGAGAGGCTGGAGTTCACCTGAACTGGGGTTGTTGGTTGTCTTAGCCCTGGCGCACACCGCGCATGCCTGGACGAATTCTTGGACATCGGAAGCCATCTTTGGCCACCAGAAGGCCCTTTGGAGGAGAGAGAGAGTTCGTTTGCCCCCCGGGTGACCAGTGATGGCAGATGAGTGAGCCCACTGGATGGTCTCCGACCGTAAACCAGAGGGCACGAAGAGTCGTCCAGGCAGGGTGTTTGCCGGAGGGGGATCCAAGGCCTGCCCCTGGCGGACTCGATCTTCTATCTCCCACCGGAGAGGCGAAACAACTATTTCTGATGGTATTATAGGCACGGGGTTTGTCCGGGGATTTTTCGAAGAACAGTGCCCACCGCGCCTGGCAAGGGTTCAGTTGTTTTGCCTGTTGGATGTCTATAAGATTTTGGTGACCGGTCCAAACCACGAATGGGTCACGGCCGTCCTGAAGCCAATGACGTCATTCTTCCAGAGCCCACTTGATGGCCAACAGTTCACGGTCCCCTATCCCGTAATGCTGTTGAGTGGGAGTGAATTTTCTGGAAAAGAAACAACACGGGTGCAGTTTCTGCTCTGGACCGCATTGAGAGAGAACGGCTCCTACGCCCACATCAGAGGCGTCCACCTCCACAACGAATGGTTTGGCAACATCTGGATGGATGAGGATTTGTGCTGAGGTGAAAAGCGCTGGAGCTGTTTAAGCGAAGCGGGTAGAGGCCAGTTTTGCACAGCATCCAGCTTCTGGGGGTCCATGGCCACGCCCTGAGGGGATATCACAAACCCAAGAAACGTGGTGGAATGCTGGTGGAAAGTGCATTTTTCCAACTTACAGAACAGTCGGTGGGCCAGCAACCTCTTTAATACTGCTCAGACATGCTGGACGTGCTCCTCTTTGGTCGTGGAGTAAATAAGAATGTCGTCCAGGTAGGCAAAAGCCCACCAGCCCAGCATGTCCCAGAGGACATCATTGATGAACTGTTGGAAGGCTGCCGGACTGTTGCACAAATCAAAAGGCATTACCAGCGTTTCATAGTGACCAGTGGGAGTGATGAAGGCCGTCTTCCACTCGTTGCCCTCCCTGATGCAAACGAGGTTGTAGGCGCTCCAAAGGTCCAACTTTGTAAAGATGGAAGCACCAGAGAGGACGTCCAGGGCGGTGTGGTGAGTGGGAGTGGATGACGGTTCTTCACCGTGGTCTTGTTAAACCCCCGATAGTCGACGCAGGGACGGAGACCTCCATCTTTCTTCTTAACGAAGAAGAACCCCGCAGCCCCAGGAGAGGACAAAGGACGGAGAGTTCCCTGGCGAAGTCCTTCGGCCACGTACTCCTCCATGGCCACTTGTTTGTCCTTAGAAAGGGCGTACAGCCGGCCGCGGGGCGGAGTGGTGCCTGGCTGGAGCTGGATTTCCAGATTGTAGGGCTGATGAGGTGGTGACTGGATGGCCCTACGCTTACTGAAGACCTCCATAAGATCCCTGTATGGTGATGGAATGGTGCTGGCATCGACATCAGAGACGGGGGGCTCCCCCGAGCACATCCCAGCCGCCGCCACGAGACAAATCTCTCGACAAGTCGAACCCCACTGAAGAATTTTATGTTGGCACCAGGAGATAAGGGGATCGTGCTTGAGAAGCCATGGATAGCCCAGGATGATCAGTGGAGAAGTGAGACGAGTGATGAGGAGGGGCAGCTTCTCGTGGTGGTCGTCAATGACAAAATAAGAGGTTCCGTGATGTGAATAATGGGGCTGTGATGAAGGGGTCGACCGTCAAAGGCTGTGATTTTTAATGGCCGGGATAACGCTTCAGTGCTCACACCAAGCTGAACAACAGGGCAGTGGCCCTGACCAGTTTGTGGCTGAGCTGGATATTCGCTTGAACCATAAAACGGGAAACGGTCTGTGTTAAGGAGACTGAGACGGGCAACCCAGGCGAAGACCTCCCCTTCTTCACCGGGTCTGACCATTTCCTGGACGGAGCGGGCAGATGGCGTGGTGGTGATCCGGTGATGCGCAGTACGCACACAGCCCCTCGCGATAGCGACGGGCTCGCTCCGCCGGATTCAAGGAAGCACGCCGTAACTGCATGGGTTCCCCGGCTCCTGAGTAGGTGTCTGACGGAGGTGTAGGATCCGGGGAGCTGGTCGGAACTTTAAAGGGCGTAGTTAGTGGCGTGGGTGGCAGGGTACGAGAAGCCGGTTTGGGACAAGAGCTCATGTGCTGATCGATGCGCATACAAAGCTGGATCATCCCCTCATATGTATCGGGGAGCTCCCGTCCCACCAGTTGGTCCTTAATTCAGGTGGCCAGCCCCTCGTAAAAGGCTGTCCGGAGTGCGGAGTCACCCCACCCCGTCTGCACGGCGAGGGTGCGGAATGGTGTATTTACTCACCAGACGGTCTCCCTGCCGCAGATGGTATAGCTTGGACGCCACCTCCACCTCACTGTCAGGGTGCTGGAAGGCAGCTTTGAGCATGTTGGTGAATCCGGTATAGCTGTAACAGTCGTCAGAGTTAGACTTCAAAACTGCTGCTGCCCACTCGGCTGCCTGCTCCGTGAGGAGGGAGATGAGAAGTGCGATCCTGCTGCGGTCTGATGGGCACCTCTCAGGCTGAAACTCAAATACAAGAGATAGATTGGTTAGAAAGACCTCGCACTTCCCATCTATGCCATTCCATTTCACCGGGAGTGATAATTTAGGTAGGAAACGTGGGGTTGAAGAGGATAAAAATGGGGAAGGAATCGGAGCGGCCGGCTGGGACGGAGGTGTCACGACAGGAGTTTCGGAGTGAGCTTGCTGCAGGAAGGTAACCTGCTGTTTTAATCCAGCCACCTCCTGTTTAAGCTGCGCTATCTCCTCTCCTTGTCGATTCACCAGCATCACCAGCGTGACCCATTCCGCTGAGCTCACTCTAGCTGGCTCATTCATTCTGTAACAAGAGTAAGTGAGCACGAACGTACCTTTCGAGTAGAGTTCGCCCGTGTAGCGTGAGGGAAGAGCCCAAGTGCGTAAAGAAACAAGAGGGCTGGTTTAATCTATGAACACTCTGCAACAGAGTTAGATTCCCACTGGAACCGTTCACAATCATGCACAGAGTGGTGAGTACTCACGTGAAATCCTGAGTTGAGATGGCTGGGCGAGAGAGATGAGACTCAATGAACGAGAAGTGATACTAAACCTGTTTTCTGTTTATATACTGGGTGACATGTTCAGTTCCTGTGACCTTGATGTAAACCCTGACCTGTGCATGTGACAAAAACATCTTCAAAGCATGTGTTGAGTGCAGGGACTACTGTAGAATGTTGGGAACGTAGGTCAATAAAACACCTCTGTGTGGCAGAAGTGATTAGGTTAATAGCACATCAAGAACAACGTCAACTATGTTACACAACATTTAAAAGCTGAGACATCACAAAACAAAATTGTAAGATGAACATAATACTCAAATGTGAAGTATACACAGTGAAGTAACTGATACAAAAAGACACAAAAGCTTGTTTGAGATCACCTGTTCTTTGCCTTTGGACGGACAGTCAGAGTAGCCAGTTCCAATAGGGGGAAATGTCAAAAAGGGAGCCGTCACATTGGGCAATTTTAGCACATATGCAACTGAGCACCCGATAGTTTTTATGTTAAAAATATGCATTTTTATAGGCCTCATGCCGTATTCATTGCTATAGTCTGTGCCCAAGTTGACAGAGCTTCTAACCAATCAGAATTAAGATGTGTTGTCACATTCGCATTCTTCAAAGAAATGTTTATTCTGCAGGCTCAAATAAGGTGCTGCTTGTAAAGCTGGCCAAAAAAAATCAGGGCTTAACAGAATCACATGAATCTCACACAATCCTAGAAAATGAAAACAATTTGTTAAGCCCAAATACATTCTCAGTTTTTAAATACCAAAAATCATTCCGTTTTCACATTGAAGATTTCGACTCAAAGGTGAGTACCATTGTGTGTTTAGCCTCCTGAAGTGCCTTATGGAACATTTTAAATCAACTGTGTGAATAGAGCTTCTATGTTCAGTAATGCATATTCCTAATCAGCAAGTAGCCTTACCACCATACTGTAGATCACAAGAATGCGAAGGGAGCTAAAAAAATCTCTAACTCTGGAGTATACAAATTAAGGAAGACTGGAAAAATGTAGTTACCAAAGTCCTCAACAGATCATGGTATATATTTAATGAGGTTTTGACACATCTACAGAAATCAGAACCATTTGTTTTTTCATAGCTCCACCCTCCAGGATTGCTGGAGCTCTATGTATCCAGGATCTTACCTTTAAATGGATTGATGAGAGCTTCTGTAAGAAATTGTAAATGTTTTTAAATGACTTGATTTTGACTGTGCTTATAATAGAACTAAGAGAATTACCCAAGGATATACCCTTTATGGAACAAAGGCTTCAGGAATTCAATACTGATCTTGACTTCAAATCCGTGAAGGAGTCATTTGATGTGTCTGTCACCAAGTACAACTGAGGAATACTAAAAGAATGAAAAGGGACACTTTATTACAGTGATAGATGAGTTTATCCGTCATATTCAAATGCAGACAAACAATGCAGAAATCACCCTCACTTTATTCTATTACTACCTCACTTTATGCTATTAACTATCCCACTTTATGCTATTCATATTGCTTTAAATGTCTATACTGTGCTACACTCATACCACACTCAATTAGCACCTGCACTCTACTGCAACCCTGTTTACTGCCAGTACAGGCACCCTAACAACCAGTCACTGTTATAATTCTACACATACTCATTGTGTTTTTTATGCTGCTAATTGTGCAATAAGAATAAGAATATGATTCTAGTGCAACATATGCTTATGTGCAATAACATGTATATACAGTATAGTGCAACATTTTAATTTCTGGTAAACTAAGTTTAACACTCACATTACTGTTGTGCTGCTACATTTTCTACTTATTGTATATTTATTGTAGTGTTCTGTCGTCCCTGAAACTCTGTTTAAGGCTCTGCAAAATCCTTCTCACGCTCAAGGGAGGAAATGAACAATGTCCTCCATTGGCGAGTTTAAATGAAATCAAATAAATAATGTTTTGTTTTGTAAACATTACATTGTTATCATATTATTAATAGTATATCCTTTAATACAAAATTTTAAACATGTAATAATGTGGATTTTCCTAGATTTTCTTACACAACTACTTTTACACGTGCATTAAATTGCTGCAAATGTTTCCATGGGACATCATACAGCGTGCAATAATATTCTGTTAAAATCATATAATTAATAGTTAACACATCTTTGTATGCTAAACAGACAAAAACATTTTGCCACAAATTTTCCCACTTTCACACCATAACTCTACAGAGAAGTATTTCCTATAGCTAGTTCTTATATGAGGTGAGTCAGTACCAGACATATTGACCAAGGTAGGCTAGGGAAATGTATCATCAAAACAAATGGCTTGGCTCTGCTCTCAGAAAGGCTTACACATCAACCCATATACCAGAAGGTCAAACTGTAACAATGCCAGTCAAATATTTTCTACGTTTCATACATATGTGTCGCTCCATATATTTTGTTTTATTCCATGTATTCAGAGTTTATAAGATAAGATAAGATAAACCTTTATTAGTCCCAAAAGTGGGACATTTGCTTTGTCTATATCAGGTCTAGGGTTGTGATGGTAGGTGGCCACTAGAGGCCACCTTTGTTCAAGTTTGTGTTTTGGGTTCAAGATCAGCTCATGGGGGAGTTCGCCGAGCGGATGGCTTGGGACTGGGCAGAACGCATCAGCCAAGGGTGGCCGCCACCTCCACCAGCAAGGAGGAAGCGGGTAGGGAAGCCCGCTTTGAGCACCCTGACTAAGTCGTCAGATGGGGGTGCTCTTTCGGTCCTCCCGCTGGCGTTCGGCCAGGAACCTCGACCTGTAGGGAGGAAGCGGGCATGGAAACCCGCCTTGAGCACTCTGGCAAAGGCGCCAGAAGGGAGTGCTCTTTTGGTCCTCCCGTGAGCTCCGAGGAACCAGGAGCATGAGGTCGCCGCACCCGCTGTGGCGATAGAGGTCCCCACAGCCACCCTCAAACGTCCTGTCCTGGTCACGAGACCACTTTCACTTCCCCTGCCAGACCAGCACTGAGGACACTGAAGCAGGAGGTGGAGGTGAACGAGGGGCAGTTGAAAAAGCTCACGGGGCTGATTGCGATGCTGGTCGCAGTTGTCCAAGAACAACAGCTCCGCGACGCCTTGCAGTCAGTCCCACCTCTCTTCCAGAGCCACGCAGCTATGCTCGCCAGCGCCACTGAGACCACGCTCGCCAGTGCCGCTGAGACCACGCTCACCAGCGCCGCGGAGACTACGCTCGCCAGCACCACAGAGACCACGTACGCCAGCGCTGCGGAGACCACGCACGCCAGCGCTGCGGAGCCTACGCATGCCAGCACCTCAGAGACCATGCACGCCAGCGCCTCTGAGACCATGCACGCCAGCGCCACGCAGACCACGCTCACCTGCACCACGGAGACCATGCTCGCCAGCGCCGGGACCGAGTTCACGAGTGCTGGGAGCAAGCCACAGCAGCCCGTGCCTGCTCCCAGGAGAAAGCCAAAGCCTCCTACGCCCGCTCCCCAGCTTAACCCACCTACACAAGGTACCGTAGGGAGGGGTAGTGTAGGGGTGAGAACAGGTAGCTAAGAGCTCATGGACCTATAAGGCCCTTCAGAAGTGCTGTCAGGCTTGTTAATAGAGCCAATATTAGCACAGCAGCCTAGTCTGTTAGCACAGCAGCCTAGCCTGTTAGCACTGCAGCCTAGCCTATTAGCACTGCAGCCTAACCTATTAGCACTGCAGCCTAGCCTATTACCACAGCTACCTAGCCCGTTAGCCCAGCAGCTTTGCTCTATAAAGGGGCCTTTAGCTGCCATAGAGGGGCCTTCAGCCGCCATAGAGGGGCCTTTAGCTTCTACAGCGGGGCCTTTAGCCTCTACGACGGGAACTAGAGAAGCTAGAGGGGGGCTGGTAGTAGAGCTGTTAGCGGTAGCTGAGAGGCCTGTAGCCATAGCCGTAGCCGCCCGTGTGGGGCTGAGAGAGGCTAGCGAGGGGCTTGAAGAGACTAGCCAGGGGCTTAGCACGGCTAATGAGGGGTCCGGAGAGGCTAGAGAGGGCCTGTGAGAGGCTAGCAAGGGGCCCGAAGAGGCTAGCCAGGGGCTTAGTGGGGCTAGCGAGGGGTTCAGAGAGGCTAGCGAGGGGCTTAGACAGGCTGGCCAGAGGCATAGAGAAGCAAGCCAGGGGCCTGTAGAGGGCAGCAAGGTGATTGCGGAGACCAGAGAGGGGGCCATTAGCCTTCCCCTGAAATTTTTTGTGGGGGGGTACTGGGGTTGTCAAAGTCTCTGGTGGAGTCAACGGAGAGGGCTCCACACCCAAGCACAGCGAGGGACTCCCCAAGAGCTCAGGTGGAGTCAGTGAAGTGGGCTCCACCCCTGAGCACAGCAAGGGGCTCCCCAAGAGCTCAGGTGCAGTCAGTGAAGTGGGCTCCACCCCGGAGGACAGCGAGGGGCTCCCCAGGGGCTCAGGTGGAGTCAGGGGAGAGGACTCCATCCCCGAGGACAGCGAGGGGCTCCCCAGGAGCTCTGGTGGGGCCTGAGAAGCGGACTCCACACCTGAGGACAGAGAGGAGCTCCCAACAGGGGGCTCCGCCCCAGAGGACAGAGGAGGGTTCCTGGGAAGGGGCTCCACACCCAAGGACAGTGTGAGGATCCCCAGAAGGGGCTCTGCTCCAGAGGACATGGAGGGGCTCCCTGCAGGGGGCTTCGTGCTAGGCAAGATGGTAGGGCTCCCCGTAGGGGGCCCCAGGGGAAAGGACACAGTGAGGCTTCCGAGGAAGGCCTCCGTTTATGAGGACAGAGGGGAACTCCCCGCAGAGGGGCTTCCTGGAGAGGGTTCTGCCACCAGGGACAGGGAGGAGCTCCTTAGAGGAAACTCTAAGAACATGGACTGGGACTCTCAAAGGGGAGAGTCCCATGGGACCCACCCGGGCCATCCTGGCCATGCAGAGCGCTGGCCAGGATGTAGTACTGTTGAGAGACGGC
>JBBIGA010139535.1:0-20499 GCA_037576975.1 Alestes dentex | reverse complement strand
ATGTCATTCTGATACAATCGATTATGTTCTGCCACTGCATCGATGCAGAATCACCCACGTCTGCATCGCGATGCATCAATTATGTGATTAATTTCAACACCCCAAACGTGTCCCCAAAAATACACAAGAGTACAATATACACATATACACAATGTACAATATACCTTTTTACTTATTTCATACACTCTCTGCCTATCTGGTGTCTTAAAAATAAACAGTACGAACCCAGCTACACAACTGAGACAAAATATTATACTCGGCCATTTAAGTATTGAGGAAAATGTCCCAGGATTGCATATCCGCCAGTGAAAGAAGTATTTGAACCTGTGCTTTCAGTATCTGGTGTAATCCTAAACTGAACATTTGGTCCGTCCTGTATATGACTTTGGTGGAATTATAGCCCATTCCTCTGTACAGAACAACTCTGGGATGTTGGTGGGTTTCCTCACTTGAACTGCTCGCTTCAGGTCCTTCCACAGCATTACGTTGGGTTATTGTCAGGACTTTGACTTGGCCATTCCAAATCATTAACTTTATTCTTCTTTAGCTATTCTTTGGTAGAACGACTTATAGGCTTAAGCTCGTTGTGTTGTCACCTTTCTCTTGAAATTCAGTTCATGGGCAGATGTCCTGACATTTTCCTTCAGAATTCACTGGTATAATTCACTACTCATTTAAACCAAAATGTTCCGTCCACAAACATTTTTCCAATAGCCTTCCGGCTTATTCAGAAACCTCCTTTGTTCATGCCATGATACGCTTCCACAAACATGCATGAAGATTTGATAGATCCCTGTTCTTTAAACAGAACAGAGTGTCTGTTCACACCTACTTGTCATTCTGTTGACTGAAAAGGGCTGAATATAATTTTACCTTCAAATAAATTGCAAATTCTGGATGTTCACATAGTTTTTGCCTCTCACAGATATGAAATATTGAAACACACGTTTTACAACAGCGTCCGTTGTAAAAAATTGCTATATAAATAAAACTGAATGAAATTTAATTATTTTTCCTCAATGAAAAATGACCAAACTGACCAAACAGTCAAAGACAGTGAAGTAATTTACAATAATGTTATGATCAGGTCTTTAAAGAAATGAAGGGTTTCATTCTAAAACGCTGTCCATTTAGAATGGATATTAAAAGGAACAGCTGATGTATAAAGCACTCTAATAAAAGTGGTATTAATCATGTAGCACTGATACTTCCTATATGTGTTAAGACCACTGCCAACAACATACAGTACGCCATATTTAGAACAGTACATCAAATTACAGACCCCAGAACTTGACATAGGAGCATCCCCTTCAAACCTTTAATTGCTATTGTGCATTGACTCCTACGTTCTGTGTCCAAAAATAAATAAATAAATAAAACCATTGCTGCTCCGCAACTCCCTGTTCAATAGTTCACAGTTCCACTCCCAACACTTTCTCAATTTCACTGTTCAGTTACTTTGTTACATTAAATCCAGAATGAGACCACATAAAACCATAGTAGAAGACATATGGCTTGAATTCATACCAAGAAAAACAGTAACGTTTTTCAAATTAACTGATGATGCTAAAGGTATGTAGTGTCATTTTGTGAAGAAGTAGTAAGCTCTTATTAAATGTGATGACTTCGTAAATTTACTTCATTCTATTAACTATACATGAAAAAATGTATAGTTAATGTCATGTTCCATAGATTTATGTTCCATATACTTGAATCATTGGCCTTCACCACTATAAGTCCCTACTTATCTAAACATTTCACTAGCTTTAACTTATATTTAATGACACTGAATAGTTAATGATATTAAATAAAGCAACATGCCATTAAAGCAGCCACCATGAAGAAGTTTAACTATCAGTATTAGATGAAAAATCATTACCAATAACAATTTATGAATGTTAGTAGTGTAAGTTTATAAAACAGTATGTGCAAAACATAAACAAACACCTGGCAAATGGTTGTCAGGTAGAGAAAACTCAATGTAATGAAAGACAAAAATTGGCAAGACTGTGCATTTTGTACACCATACTAGACATTAGTGTGTCCCAAGCTTGCAGTCTACCAAATCTTCATGAACATTTCAACATCGGTTGTACTGAAACTAAACTCTCAAGGGCATTAGATTCCCGGGACCGGATTTGGGAACTCGTAGTGCATAATCAGATTCAGGATGACTTTGAAACTAATCGGGTGACTCTTAGATCCTATGCTCCAGGAAGACACTGGTTTATGGAACACTATTAATTGTCCTTTCATTGTCATGAGCTGTTAAATGCAGGTGGAACCCTGGGGAATCAATTACAGAGCTCAAGCCAAAGAGCAGGAAGCAGGCCTGTGCATTTTAATAGCATCTGATGGATACAGGCACGTCTAGGGTGAGACTATGAAGTAATGAAGAAGAAGCAGCCGAAAACATCACATCCTCTGCCTGGGTTCCTCTCTGCCAAGCCAGGCTGCTGCTATTGGCCAAAACGTTTTCTCCTTTCATCCATGTCCGCCTGACTAGCCACGTTTTCTTCGATCCCTCAACATCTGCTGGTTATGATTCAGGATAATCATGGGTGTAGATTTGGATCACAGCCTTTTTTTAAATCCCCGATTTGACTTGCACTTGCTAAGTTGCTTATTAAAGATGGTGACCAGAGGAATGGAAGATTTATGAATTTTCCGACGGCAGTTTTTTTCTGCTTGAGTGGTTAGTTATATTTGTAGATATTAGTCTTCACGATTATACACTGATTTGGATCATGTGTTTGGATTACAGCAGTGTCAGCTACACAACCTGAGTAGGAGTGCACATTTTCCTCAGCTTAACTCACAATATCCAAGCTCGTCAGCCTCAACCTCACTTTTCTATCCATGTCGTTTCCTGATTAAATAGAAGGGTGACGTTTAAGTACCTCGTAGTGAGAACCCAGAATGGAAGATTTTTCCTGTTAGTCTGTTTTAATTGGCTTGTGATGAGACCCAGACGAATGTGTCTGGAGGACAGGTGTTTCAACTGAAATCCGGTTTCAGCTCAGCAGT
Organism: Alestes dentex; assembly: GCA_037576975.1. Classification (NCBI taxonomy): domain Eukaryota; kingdom Metazoa; phylum Chordata; class Actinopteri; order Characiformes; family Alestidae; genus Alestes; species Alestes dentex. Next base: position 17,472 of record JBBIGA010139535.1, on the reverse strand, counting down.
GCATGTACTCACCGGAAATTGTTCAGGACTGCTCGGAGCCATGACTGCATCACTTGGAACCAGAATAGCAGGAGATGTGGAAAACAACATAGTATGCACCATAGTATGCACTACTTCTAGAGTTTATTCTGAAATGGTTTTTTGACTGCACAATACACTTGGGCTATATTTGCACTTATTAAGGAAAATTTGGTTTTTTATTAATAGGTCATTCTCAGACAGATTGGACACATAGTCACAGCATTATCTCACCTCTAAAGAAAGTGGGGAAGCGTGGAAGTGATGGAAAGTCATTATGACACACAGCTCCGCTCATGTTCTCATTCAGACAGATCCACAATTTCAGCAGCCATTGATTGTTAAGGCAGAAATATGACCATCTGAGAAAACAGTTTACACTGAAGTGCCCCATTATTTTGAGCAGAGCTCCTTGAAATGTAATTGCCCTTCCAAGCTGGGAGTAGGGTCTGGCTCATTTCTTTCTCCAGCATTGCTGTTTGTTACATTGACGCAAACTCAGTACTGTTCAGAGGAACTGCATATTACCTGCTTAAATGTGTCTCCAGTAAGATGCCCATAGGGTCCCTAGCCTGCCGGCGCAGAAACATTCACACTGCAGTGAAGACAGTGTAGATTGCACTTGTTCCATTGTGTCAAGCTTTTCCATTTTGATTTATTTTATAAAATTGGCATTGAGGTCTATGTGGTTTGTTTGTTTAATTTGTGTCTATGTGTATTTATTTTAGGTGGGGGGATGGGTTGGGGGAGTGTGTGTGTATGTGTGTGTGTGTGTGTGTGTGTGTGTGTGTGTGTGTATGTGTGTGTGTTTGTGTGTACACCGATCAGCCGTAACTTTAAAACCTTAACCTGCTGAATAGCCTTCATATACAAAGTGGGCCCTCCATAGATTGGACTACTTCATCCAGCAGATCCCAAAGGTGCTCATTCGGATTAAGGTCTTGGAAGTGAACACATTGAATACTTTGTCCTCAAACCATTTCTGAACAGTTTTTGCTGTGTAGCAGAGTGCACTATCCATTAGGGAATATCTTTGTCATGAAAAGGTGTGCTTGATCTGCAGCAATGTTTAAGTAGGTGGTACATGTCAAAGTAACATCCACTTGAATGCCAGGACTCAAGGTTTCCCAGCAGAACACTGTCGAGGGTATCACACTGCCTCCACCAGCTCGCCTTCTTCCCATAGTACATTCTGGCGCCACACACACCAGTGATTTATCAGACCAGGCTACCTTTTTCATTGCTCAATGGTCCAGTTCTCACAGCTGGTGGCTTAGTGGTTAGGGTGTTCGCCCTGTGATCAGGTAGTCGTGGGTTCGATTCCCAAGAATACTAAGCACCTCTGAGGTACCCTGAGCAAGGTACCATCCCCACACACTGCTCCCCAGGTGCTGTGTTCCTGGCTGCCCGCTGCTTCACTTGGTGAATGGGTTAAATACAGAGGGAAAAATGTCATGCTGTTCATAGCATGAAATTAGCTTTGGACGCCAAATTTATGTGAAAGTGACCATTCTGTGATGTGTTCACATATGACAGAATGGTCACTTTCACTGATGCTCAAATGCACATTGTAGGCATTTTCTGGGGTGGACAGGGGTCAGCATAGGCTCTGGTCTTACAATTCTGCGGCTATCCAGCCCCATACACAGCAAGCTGCAATTCACTGTGTATTCTGACACTGTTCTGTCATAGCCAGCATTTTTTCAGCTTTTTCAGCGGTTTGTGCTAAAGTAACTCTTCTGTGGGACTGAACCAGCCTTCACTCCATCAGAGAGCTTTGGGCGCCAATAACCCTATTCCCAGATTATTAGTTATCCTTCCTTGGACAGCTCTTAGTACCTACTGTTTTGGAGATGCTCTGACCAGTTCACCTGGCTGTCACCATTCAGCCCTTTTCAGAGTTACTGAGATCCTTACACTGTTCCTTTTTTCCTACTTTCAAAACATCAACTTTGAGAACTGACTGTTCACTGGCTGCCTAACATATTCCACCTTTTTGACAGGTGCCACTGTAACAGGATAATCAAATGTTATTCATTTCAATTGTCAGTGGTTTTAATGTTGTGACTGTTCGTGGTGTGTGTGTGTGTGTGTGTGTGTGTGTCTGTCTGTCTGTCTGTCTGTCTGTCCATTGGCTGCAGGCTTATTGTAAACAAAGAACTGCAGGGAATTACACGTAATGCGTTCTGTGCATCTGTGCACAGTTATTTCTCCTTAACAAAGAAAAGGCAAGGAAAGCCTACGTTCCTGAGTGCAACATCTTAAAGATGAGTAGAAGACTGAATTCTTTTCGACACTTTGTGCTATAGTGCTTCGAGATCACAGCACTTCCATTGTTTCCTCAGATCCTCCCTACCTCACACACCAGACTGAACTGAATGGTAAAGAAAAGAATATTATCAGGCCTCTGCAGAGATGCAGCTGTGCTCTGATCTTCAGTACTAAGCCCTGATAGGAACATCGCCATGACGGGAAAAACGCCATGAACCATATACTGATATTCTCCCCCACACACAGTCTTCCCTTGAATATTAATCATCTTGTTCAGTGTGTAACCAATTTTCTGCCTTATAGTTATCAGGAATGCCAGTTTTCTCTTAGTGATCTGCTCTTCATAAAACCATTAATTGTGTTCTAAGAACTTGGATTTGTGCACTGATGGAAATGAGTTTAGTAACAGAGTGAAACTTATTAGTAAGCTAATCAAGATGAACTGCAGTAAAGCCAAGCTGAAAGCATTTAAAGCAGAGGCGTATTGGCCAGCCATTCCCATTCAGCAAGCCATATTGTACTGAAGAGATCTAAACTTTGGTTGAAATGAGGCAGTCCCAAATATCTGCTACTGTCCGCCATCTAAAATTAATCTGTCAGTTTGACAACACTGGCATCATTCTGTTTTTTCCACTGCCAGCATAAGTTAATGAACCAACCGTTTTGTCAAGCACACTCTCTTTTTGCTGTGCTTTTGGACTTTCATGGTATTTTAACATTTAAGGTACTGATTAATTTTAAATTGCTATCATTAGTGTGTTAAAGGGGACATATTATACCTCTTTTTAAACAAGTTATAATAGGTCTATGGGCTATACTAAATATGTTCATGAAGTTCTTTGCACAAAATCACTTTCACATAAAGAGATCTCACCAACTTTATTCTTGACAGTTTCAATCCCTTTCAAAATGAGCCGTTTAGGGGCTCTGTCACTTTTATGCAAATAAGCTGTTGCTAGCCACGCCCCACCCATCCCATGCTAGCGCTGCGCGTTTACCACATGTGAAAATGGCAGAAAACAGAGGCGCTATCCAGGCCTATATGAGAGCAAGATGAACACAACTCTTCATGAGTGACTTGCCTTTGCCTGTAGCCATAGCGCTCGGCATCTTATGCATGCTTGTAAAACCAGCAGACAAAAATGGCAGATCTTCAACTAATCTAGTGGGTGGGGGCTCGACAGGTGAGGGGTGGATCTATGCAAATTTCCTTATCCTGACGTCACAATGGGGGGCCGTCCAAATGGCTCGTAGAAGCATATGATTCCTGACACCAAAATCTTTCAACTGACTCTCAGAAAACTGTTTTTTTTTTCATGCTTGGAATCTTTATAGGAGTAGACCCAAATGGAAATACAAAAGGATGCAAAAAGTGAGTTTTGCATAATATGCCCCCTTTCACCTGAATGATCACAGAGTTGTTTTGTTACTGTGTGCAGAGCCAAGCCATGCGGATTGTGCGAACAGTGGGTCAGGCCTTCGAGGTCTGCCACAAGCTCAGTCTGCAGCACACCCAGCAGAATGCAGATGGCCAGGAGGATGGAGACAGTCAGAAGACCTGCACAGACTCTGGAGTGCAAGGTAACCTGCACACATATTAGGACTTGATTAGTATAAGAATTGTGACTGAAGGTGAAAATTTGGATAACCAATAATTTGGCCATATATCATTTAATTTGGTCACAAATTCATTAGACTCCAGTCTAATGTCCAATAAACAGTGCTTTATTGACTGTCCGTTGATAATTGTGAGTTGTTAAATATTGTGCTCGGTTCTCCATTCATAAAAACTTAAATCAATAACAACTCACAATTATCAACGGACAGTCAATAAGGCACAGTTTATTGGACATTAGACTGGAGACTGGATTTGTGACCACAGTAAATGATATATGGCCAAATTTTCACCTTCCAATAACCAGTAATTTGGCCATATAAATAACGACTTTCAATAAATAACAAATCTTGTTGCACAGTTTTAATCAGCTCTCTGCATAGACAGGTTTTCTGTTGTTACGTGTTGTCGTGATTTGAAAAGTAAGGTTTGGGTCGATTTGACATGTTATTGTAACAATGTTTTTTGTTCACATTTAGTAGTCGGCTTTTCCACAAAACTGTGTCAGAAACCAGGATTGGCCGGTATTATTTATTTTACCAAAAGTAAGTTGTTGGTTCTAGTGAATGTTTTGATTAATTATTAGATCACCCCTAGAAAATCACCTGGATCATCTGAGATCGGTCAAGACACTTAAAGACCATAATAAAACATCTAGTGATTGGTTAGAGGCTCATTTGCATATAGCAGCCTTCTACAATATCAGTATGGCAAAGGCCAGTGGTGAGAAGACAGTAAATAAATAAAATATTGTCTTGCTCTGTTAATCCCACTGTAGTCATGAAACAATTCACAAAGGCGTTTATAAAGTTAAAGATTTTGCAGAAGTGTTTGCTCGTTACAGTACCAAGCGAGCCACTAAATATCAGTGCTTTATCTGCTGGAATTTTGTCGATACCCATAAATCTTTTTTTCCTGCTCCCCGGGCTGTGAGTTCAGGCTGATTATCCTCCTCCGTACTCTTCGCTCCCTCTGGAGATTCTTCCTTTTGAAATGCAGATGAGTGGCCAATGCTCACCCACACATCATCGCTCAGCCACACGAGGGTCCCCCAGCCCCAACGCCAGTGCTCCAATCACACTCACATAAAATTGACTCACTCCTGTTCACACCAGCTCTGGCACAGTGTCAGTCAAGTCACTTAAGGGCCTAATTGTCAGAACCTCAATTGGAACAAACAGTGAGCTATTCGTTAAAGTGCTAAAAGCGTCTCATTGGGCTTCAGTGCTTCTTCTGGCTAATGGCCTCAGGCATTACAATAGTGAGCTTGAGGAGGCTGCACTTTTCGTCATACGCTGTCCCAAACATCGCTCCAGCAACTCCAGCACTTGTCGATTTTATTCCAGAAAACTGGAATTACTTTGTGTTTGGATGAACACAAATTATTTCTTTCTGCAGATCGCGAGCTGACCGGAGCGGAAAAGACAGTAACAGAGGAGACAGACATTGATGCAGAGGAGCTGCCACTACCAGACAGTACAGTAGATGAATTCAACCGCGGAGTGACTGACTTGGATGAGGCTAAAAAGGAGGATGAAGTCCCTAAAGACATAAATGTAAGCGTGTACATCACCCTTTGTTTTTTGTCTATGATGATTATTAAACACCCTGTGACCTATACATGGGCCCCAACTTCAAAAAATCGATACATTTATATGGTTAAGTTATTACTGTCTAAGGATGCATGATATAGAGAAAAATCTTGAAATTGCTTTACATACATAATTATGATATTAATGTTATGATTATGATTGTGTATAATTCATACAACATTTGAACAGTTCAACAGTGACTCCTTAATGTGACGTTTAAAGAGTGGTCTGCATTATTTTGTAACAAAATTCTTGGCTGTTGTTGAAACATGTGAGTGCCTCAGTTTATTAGAACACCCATAGAAACTCTTCTTTATTACCTGAGATTGGTCAAGCTACTAAAAACATTTAGTGGCAAGATATTGCAGCAGTTAAACAATATATTGTACAGCTGTGATAACTTCATAGTCATTACCCAGTAATTCACTGTAGTTTGCAAACAAAAAGTCTGAAAATGATCAAAATAACTGTGGTTTAAGGGTTAAGCGATGTTAAAATTAGTAGCAAACTGTAATATGCAAAGAAGCCAGCTCTCAGAAGGCTTGCACACCAGACAGAGGATGCAGACACAAATTAGCCTAACCTTTGACGGACAGTCTTGCCTTCAGTATTTTCAGTTTAACCTCAAGATTTGCCTCAAGCATAGTTCGACCTCAATAAAGTTGTGGTCATTCAGACGGAGTAACAAGAGACTGTAGCCTTGAAAGGGCATATCTGACAAGCATATAAGTATTCCATGTAAGTATTTAGAGACTGTTGGTGGTAGAATTAGAGATAACCGCACCTTGATGACCATCTGAAAATGTGATGGTGTGTGTGTCCTTGTGTGTACACATAAATAGCCATGATTCTCTGTATGTGGGCTCTCTGTCAGAGTGCAGAGTCTTTTTTTTTTTGTTGGGACATGGTGCAGAGTCTTGGAAAGATAAGATGGCGATGAGGCCGACTCCCATTAAAAACACATTACATTTCTGGAATAGCTTTTGGCTCATATTGGAACTGATGATGTCCTACATTCCATGAATGTCCACATGGCAGAATATCTCTTTTAGTTTGAATAGTACAATAAGTGCAGTGTCTTCCATTTACTCAGTCCATTTTTCTGGCCAGTGTGTCTTATTACCAGATGAGATTAACTGCAAATAGATAGAGGCCTCACCCTGCTCTTCATATTAGCATATTTGATTTTAAGATTCCTGCTTTTTTTTCTGGAGCCTGTGAGGAGGTTTAGTGAGACACTCACAGTACTGTAGTGTTTTACCATGAATTTGCATGCTTACACCTCTGGGTGTCATTTGTTTCTGCATGAATGATGAATAAGATTTTAAAATAGCATCACGCTAAAATGGACTACCTGCGTAGGAGTGGGCCTGAATCACTCGGCTATTCAATAATTTGGAGAGTCTAATTTTCTGGGTGGCCTTTAGTCGGTCTGTGCACATGGACATAAAGAGTTTTAGCCTGTGTGCTGCAGGGGAGTTGGGCCAATATACCATGTTACTGCATATTATAGGGTGGTCATCTTTATAATTTCATTCATTTTTAATAGTTGCATATACCAACTCAGATCAACAACAAATATTGTTTGTAAGTCCAAAGAGCGCGTGTAGAGTGCTGCAGGAGGTTGATTTCAAACATCCAAATCTGGGAGTATTTGTTGATTTCCTCATTGATGAAACAAACAGACTTGAATTTCATGTCCAATTAGATCCTATTCAGACTTACACCACCATATTTCAACAAAAAAACACAATCATTTGGCTTCCTGAAAAGTTTCTGTTTTGACTAGACATCTGGCAAAATCTCATTTCTGCCAAATACCATTATTAACAGATTTGAAATAGACCCAGTGCATATTTACCTTTGAAAATAGATTGAGAATGTATTTTTGCCAAATGAGTTAATACCACACAAAAAGGAAATGCATTAGTCTGCTAGTTACATCTTAATCTCTATTGTATTCAAGCTGAGCAGCAGGTGACTTGGGCCAGGTGTCTGTTTGATGATAAGAGAAACACTGCATTGTCATTAACACTTACCAATGTGCGAATAGGCTCATAGAATGTGTGGCTAAGCTTACACATGCTGCCAGAGGCTACACAGTTTCTGTGCCCTCTGTACAGTCAGAGCCTGCCCTGATTATTTAGTATCTGGGAAATTCAGTATTACTGCTTATTTTATACTTTTGTAAAACATTTCATTCAGTATTTGTGCAGTAATACCACAATGACTGGGAATGCAGTGAAATGATCAGAAAATTTCATGTCACGACCTATTAAACCCCTGATGCTGTCATAGGAAGGCAGTATTTGTGTGTAGTAATCAAATCATATCTAATGTAGTAGAACTCAATATCTTCACTCAGTCTCAAGCAAAACCACATGATATGAATGTCACTTCTGGCAGTTGTCTACGGCTCATAACTAGTCAAGAGGAACTTTGTATGAAAAGTTTTATATTTGGAAGATAAGAAAAAAAATGCTATTTTGTTTCATAAGAAAAAATGCTATTTTATACTGATGGCCTATGTTCATTGAAAGCCAACAGAAGCTTTCAGTCCTGCTCCACTCGCCTGTTTCCAAATGATGCGCTTGTGGAAGACTAATCCAATTCCCAATAAAATCTGTTTGAAATGTGTAACAGTTCCAAGAAAGACTAATGCTGTTCTGCATCATGCATTTTGAGGCCCTTTAATTCTGAAGCAGTCATTTCTGTATTTTAATCTACTCTTCTCCTTCTCAGTATTGTCGCCACATTTACTTTGATATATAAAGAAGACTCTTTCACAGATGAAAGTTCTTGATTTCTGTCTCACAAGCTACCATGTTCCGCAAGCAAATGTATGCGTAAGAATATACATCAGACTTCAGTTGCCTCTTACTGATACTCAGATTAAATAAATAAGTAACCCTAAGATCTGATTTCTGTTCTAAACTCAGTCAGGAATTCATAGCATCCAATAATACGGGTAGCATTGTGCTTTTAGTCATAAATACTGTAGCACAACAGTTCCACATACTGATGGTAGATTTGATTAAAAATATTATCCGTCCACTGCAAAGTCAGTCCTATAATGATTCAGACATCACATCGAGAACTTCAGTCAGTTGTTTTGCTTACATCATCCAAATAGTGTTTCTACGTAGCTAGGCTAGCCTGGATAGATCCTGTTGTGACCTGCTTCGTGAGTCAGTGGAAATGGAGATACTTTAGTTAGACCTACTGTGCTAGATTCCATTGGGATCCCCTCTGGTGTGAAATTGATGAATCCACAGTTGGGTGGACATGCTCTCAATATGCATCTATGTGCAGTCTGAAAAGTGTGATGCATTATTTAATAGTTGTGGTACATGCATGCCTTATTGTTTTATGTACTACATGAATGACATTAAAAAATTAAAAAATGTTATTTACAGGTAAGATCATAATTAGTAGCCCCCTGTCAAAAATTGAACAAATCCATTTAGTTCTGAGAAAGATAACTGTTTGAGAAAGATAACTGTTTAGGATAACTGCTTTCAAAAGAACAAAGACAAAATTTCCAAGAAGTTTGATAAAGCTATTTTACTGGTGCATTTAAACAAGGAAAACACAAAAATAATTTGGCCAAAATTATTAGCCCTCTGAACAGTCAGTGGTGTACCCCTGCTGACTCACAACTAATGGCAACCTCTTACTGTAGTTTCTCGCAAGGTTTGCACAAGTCTCCTGAGAGATCTTAGACCATCTCTCCAAGGCAAATTGCTTCAGTTTATGCAAATTAGATGGTTTTCAAGAAGGACCTTAACCTCACCAAAGATCCTCAAAAGGATTGAGATCTGGCCCTTGAGGCGGCCTCTCCAAGACCATGATTCTGGTGTTCTTCAGAAAGTTCTGGACCAGCTGTGTTGTATGTGCCCCAAAGCCTGTAGAGTTTTTCAAATTATTCTTTAAAATGTCAGCCTAATCTTTCTTCATTCCTTCTGAAAAATTCAGATCTAACACCTCCCAGATTTGATCGGGCACTTATTTTAATGGAACCTGTACATTGTTCACTGTGGCAGTCTGTAATTTCTACAAAGACCTTTACATGGATAACAGTCTTAAAATGCTAGCTAAAATGTAGTATGCCGTCTCCCTTTCCACCTGTTTGCATTTTTGGGTTGACAGAAAGAGTTGACATGTGTGACGTGATTTATAAGTAAACACATAGAAATACTTCAGCCTTAACACTTGTTAGTCTTATGATCCGGTATGTTTATAGTTGGTTAATTAATAAACCAATTAATTGTGTCTTTTGTCTGTGTTTGATCTGCTGGGTCTATCACAGCTCTATGTTCTAGGATTGAATCATTTTTAAATTAAGCCCTGCCTGCGGGGGGTTTAAATATGACCCATTGAGACCACATTAACATTACCATTAAGACCCATGGCTCATAAATGAATTAATCAGTGCTCTTCTGTTTCACTTGAACTACTAGTAAAATTTGTCATTTCTAGTCTTTCAGACTTACAGACGTTCAACCTGCGGTGCCGTTTTGGGTGCGTGCTTATTTGTTCGATAAACAAAATAAGGAAATTCTGTGTTCTTTGCCCGTGGTTGTTTGTAACAGCAAATGCACCTCATCATATTGTTTACACCGAACTGCCAGATACTCCCATAAAAGAACAGGAAAAAATAGTCTTTCTCTCTCTCCCTCTTATATTTATATATATATATATTAATAATGGGGGGGTCATCATTTGCTTTGAATAATTGAACATAGACAACTTTGTTCCAGTGAATGGGTCTGGATTTGTCCCCACTCTGAGAAGAGGCTGTAGTAATGGCATCTTAATACAGAAGCTATTGAATTACTCATGAGGATGGATCCATCTCACCACTACGGGTGATGAACTTGAACCCACAGCAGACAGCCCCACATACCCCACTCAGCCTGCCCCAGGCCGACACACTGGCGGTTCCAGTTCCAGTGTTTTCCAGACTGTTACTTTAAAGTGAACAGCTGAGTTTCTGTCTGAACACTGATCGCCTTAGTCAGCCTTGTTTCCAAGGTTACAGGATGGTACCAGCATTACTAACATACACTCAAACCACTAAAAACTTGGACATTGATTAAAAACACACAATATACAGAACGAACTAAATTCATGTTATTTAGTCATTCTGATCCCAAAAATGTACTAAAGCAATACGGCTTGTTATAAAATCTAGGTGTGGTGCTGGACAACATTAGGAGCATCATTCAAAAGTAATGGCACATGTTGTTAATTATTTATGAAGTGTTGAACTCATGAAGCTTTTGTGCTCATGTTGTGAACATAAATCATGATTAAATGACTAAATATTTGTCATTTCTCATTAAAGCCAGTTATTTTTCTTAAGCTGTTCAAATTAAACTACTTTAGTGTCAGTTTGAAATAGAATAGAAAAGTGCTTGAGTGGATAAGACAGTGCTTGGGTCCATGTGTCATTATTAAAGCTTTAGGGAAATATAATCCTATATAACTGTTTTCTCTTGATGAGTCCTCAAGTTATTGACTCTTGCTATTATCCCTCAAATTGACTCAGTAGAAAAATAGGAACACTGACGCCCTTATGGAAAATATGACTTCAGATTAAATAGACTGTGTAATTACTCACTTTCCGAGTGCCCGTGTTGCCTGAATATAATGATGTTTGAAAGGCAAATGAATGTTTAAATGGAAGAAAGACAAGTCCAGTCACAATGCACAAGAAAGTAATGACTTCATTCTCATATTTGGGTGTTTATTTGAAATATGTGCCTTGGCCTGACCTTACTTAAGTTCTGGTGTATTAGCATTCAGAAAGAAAAGAGAGATATTGGACACTAATGCCGCCTACATTGAATGCTCTCAGACACACAGCTGTCCTTGTTCTTTTTCGCACCAAGGCAACCACTGAATCGCCTTTGTCCAGTGGCTGGAGATTGCTAAATAAAGGAGGTCCAGCTGGGCACAAAAAAACTTCAGCATTTTTCCTCAGGTGAATAGCCTCAGCTCTGATTAGATATTTGACATTATGCAACTTGGAATCTTTTTGAGATCATGAAAAAAAACGCTCTTTAGTTTTCACCACATTTCAAAGGAATGTGTAATTATTCCAAGCACGATAGGCCGATACAGAGCCACCTCCATGCTAATGGGCCACAATGACATTTCAAGGAAGGCTGTAGAAGTGTCTGCGTTTTCATGGGGCTTTTAATCTCTTGAGTGTTAAGCTACTTAATATCAAAGGCTTCTAGTTATAGCCCATCTCATCCACGACCGGTGAGTCTTTTGGTCTCTGCTTTGGTTTCTACCAAGGTGCTGTGCTTCTGTACTTTGGTGGTTCAAGGTTTCAGACACATCAGTAGGCATGGATAAGGAATTAAGAGACATTAGGGTTTTTTAAAGTCTTTCCTGTGATTTGGTTTAATCACACCCTTTTTTGGTGTGTAAGCAAGTTGTAACGAAATTTAATTGTTGTAACGATCCATCCATTATATGAGTCACTTATCCTTAACCAGGGTCACGGTGGTGCTGGAGCCTATCCCAGTGTTCACAGGTCAAAAAGCAGAGAAACGCCCTGGACAGGTCAGCTGCTCAGATGGGGTTTTTTTTCTCAGATTGGAAACCCAGCTCAAGGTCTCGACCTCCTTTTGCGTAAGGGTTCCTGGGAAGTGGAACATATTGTTGAATATCGCTCTTAGGTGGAGTCGCCTAAATGCTGCCCCACCTTCATAATGTACTTCACATCACTTCCTCTCTGCTGCCCTATTGTTTTCCATTCAGCATGGAACAGGAAATAAAGATGGAAAGACAACTGTTTGGAGAATAGAGAACTTGCCTTCCGGAAATATAATCTGATCTAGAGCCATCACAATTACTCAGTAAAACTCTAAAGGTGAAAAGGCATAGGTTAGAATTCACATTCTTTATGATGATAATGCTTATTTTATATTGTCCTTTCAGTCAAGCTTAGAGCAGAAAAAAGAGCCTGCTGGACACAGACATGCATGGTAATTTTATTTTGGTTACTCAAATCTGTTTAAATGGCTCCTTCTTTGTCTACATTATGCATGTTTTTGACTGTGTGGCCATTTTACTGGTAAGCATTTTTCATAAGGGCCTAATTCCTCAGTAAATCAAAATCAACACATAACTCAAATACTATGGGACTTATTTTACTATACAGTAGTAATCACAGGAAATCAGTACATTACCGAGGAACTGATTATGACACTGGGACTGGGTCTGTCTCTTTCCATTAATTACACTGCCATGTGGATGTCTTTGCAGGTTCAGGTTATCACGACCAAGGATATGTATGTACTGATATTGACTAAATACACAGGGTTTATAGGACACGGCCAGCCATTTAGACATGCGACCCAATACAGAGTGACAGAATGCGTCAGTGAGTCCTCTGGCAAGCCTCGTGCATTACATGAAAGAGGACATTGAAGATTGCACTTTCCCCTCAAGGGCACAAGATGCTTCACGAGAGAATGCATAGCAGTTCAGTGAAAAGACATGTTTTATATTGAGTCTTTTGTTAGGTTGAGCCATAAAGCAAGTCTTTCTGTGAAGCCTGCTTTAATGGCATCGTAATTTGCTGTAGGACTGAATGTGCTAGGGAGTTAGGGAAGTTTGGGTTTTTTTTGATGCCAAATAAAATGCTTGTGATTCAGATTCAGGCCCATTATTTAGTTTGTGGTTTTATTTGTACAGTGAAAATGCTGCTGTTCAACAAACCAGTTGTTTTGCCAGTTTATATTTGGAACTTAGTGGCTTGTAGTAAGAAAATGTTTAGGACACAATGCACAGCATATATTTTTTATTTAAGGTTGCATTGTTTTCCAATACTGATTTAGTGTAATTTTATGTAAGATGAAACTTGACGTTTTCTTTGTAGACTGCGTTTGGCGCATCATTAATCTCTTTAAAGCCCCTATTCATATGAAGTCTCATATGAATGGAGTTTAAAATGGTAATTATTACTGACATGGGTAATAGCTACTGGCATTGAGTTAGTTCTGTGTGAATGTGCAAATGTATATAATTTTTAGAGACCTCTATAGTGAACACTGTCATACTAAATAAAAAACATCTTTTTAATCAAACCACTCGCATTCAAATCCTGTGTAAATGCCACATCTTCTTATTTTTACTGGCACATTATTATTATTGTTACATTACTGAAACTTCTAGCGTGAATCAAGTTCCATAAGTGGATATAACTCTGCACTGTCAGGATTCCAGTGTAATTCCTGTGAAATCACTCCGTTAAAACACGCAGTGCAGCTGCCCATCTACAGTTAAGTCCCAACCACAAAAGATAAACACAAATATTTTACTTTAATTATGTGGTCTTCCCTCATGGATATAAATCAAATATCATTTTTTTTAAATCAGATACTTTCCTGACTCGTGGCTTCCGCTGGACTATGTTATACAAAGAGTTCTCAGGATTAACTCCAGAGTCAAAGATAGTCTTCATTACAAGCTCATCAGCATGGACTTTACTAAACATGGGCACTTTAGAAGCTGCTGAACAATACTGCTACAGCTGAAAAGAATCAATGGCGACTATAATGATAGTTGACAGTCAGGGGCCAAGCATGGTCTCTGAGGGAAGAATCTTAGATTAATCTGAGGAGTAGAGAGCTTTCATTCTTTCCCTCCTCTCTTATCTTGTCCATGCTGAACTAGCAGTATGAAAGAATGAAACCAATTCCTGCAGAAGGAAAACACAAAACCAGCACATTCTAAATATTATCTGCTGTAGCAATGGCTTCCCAGAATTTATGCTTTTTATGTATTTCCAATATGTTACATGATTTTGTTATCATTAAGAAGAACAATAGTAGTGTGAATACTTCAGTAACCGAACCCACTTCAGTGTGAAGGAGATACTTTCTTATTTACTGACTTAATGACAGTATTTCCCTCCTCTTTCTGTCTCTCTCTCTCTCTCTCTCTCTCTGTCTACTTTCTCTCTCTACTCTCTGTCTACTCTCACTGTCTCTCCCTCCTATATTTGTCTCTTATTTGAATTCATTTTGTCCATCTGTATTTATCAACTATAATTATCCCTCCACTCTGTATTTATACTTTATTTCCTCCACTCTGTGAAGTCAGATAGACCCCACAGACATTATGGACTAAAACACTTTAAACACTAAGGCTGGAGGAAAGTAGACGGCAGAAGTGAAAAATTGTTTAATGCATGGCTTAGTGAGTAATATCCCATTGAGCGTGTGGGGTCTAGCCAGGTAGACCGGACCATATCCGGACCATATTATGTGGCCTAGATTGATATTTATTGATTTATTTCTTGCAAACCAAAGCAAGACACTAGTGAAGTGGCCCTACATTGGTAACACATTTACTGCATCTAGAATAGATGGCACTGATAGCACACATTTGGTGCTGCAGGCAGACATCACGTCTTAAAAAAGCTCTCTGTGGTACTGTGTACATTTAAGCACATCCTCAGACCACAGTGTTAGGTTTCACAAATCAATAAGAGCGGCTTCTGCTCACGGGAAAAACACTGTCATGTCTTAGGTTTCATACATTCAAGCTATGTCAGTTCTCCCTAAATTCCATCAATGTGTGGACAACAAGGGGGGCGAACTTACTGGACAGTGTTTTCACCAACATCAGTGGCGCGTACCGCTACCACACGCCCCAGCCAAAAGCTATGGATGACTGCAGAGCTGCTTGCGATGCTGAGAACCCATGACACCACCTTAAGGTCAGGTGACAAGGCTGTCCTGAAAACAGCAACCTGTTCCAGGCCATCACAGCTGCGAAGTGTGCACATGCTCAGAAAGCCACTCCCAGGACAGAGGGGCCGTACGGTGTGTGTGGCAGGGCATCTGGACCGTCAGTTACAGTGAAGCCTCCCTGTTTATAGACTTCAGTTCAGCATTTAACACCATCATTGGGAAGCTGAGACTGCTGGACCTGAACACCTCCCTCTGCAACTGGATCCTGGTTTTCCTGACTGGGAGACCTCAGTCAGTCAGGTTTGGGAGCAACAACTCCAGCACTGCAGCACCACAGGGCCCCCACGACTGTGTGCTCAGCCCTCTGCTGTTCACATTGCTGACTCTTGACTGTGCAGCAATGCACAGCTCAAACCACATCATCAGGTTCGCTGATGACGTGACCGTGGTTGGTTTGATCAGCAAGAACAACAAGGTAGCGTACAGAGAGGGCTGTGACGGCTGTCGGACTGGTGTGGAGCCAACAAACTGTCTCTAAATGTGGATACAACCAAAGAGGTGGTTGTTGTCTTCAGAAGGGCACATGACCACTCTAAAGTGAAAATCAATGGCTGCTCATTGGAGATTGTCCAGAACAGCAAGTAACTTGTTCACAATACAGATAACCCTATGTGGACCTTCATCATCAGCTCCATAACCAAGTAGGCTCAGCAGAATCTCTGTTTACTCCAGAGGCTGAGGAGATCCTTACCACGTTCTACAGAGGGACAATATTCTCTGTAGTTTCATCACAACTTGGTATGGGATTGTTCTGTTTTGGATTGCAAGACCCTACAGAGGATAGTGAGAACAGCTGATAGGAAAATCAGGATCTCTCTCTCCTCTGTCACGGACAGTTACACCACACACTGCAACTGCAAAGCCATCAGCGTTATGGATGACCCTACTCTCCCGTCACACACCTTCTTCTCCCTCCTCCTGTCTGCGAAAAGGTTCTGTATCATACAGGCCTCCACTGCCAGAACATGAAACTGTTTCTTCCCTCAGGCCATCAGACACCTTAGTCAGAGCTGAATCATATACTGTACACACACACGCACACACATGCACACACACTCAAAATCTCAACCCTGAATTGAACTTTTTGTTCTCCTAACACAGTTCATATGCACATTGGACTGTTCTGCCTTAAGGAAACAGCTTACACCACTACTGTCACTGTAAATACTATTTCTTATATACTGCACACTCCCTGTCCTGCTGCTGCTATTATTTGCACAATTATTATTTATTGCTGTCTGCCTGCTGTCCACATTCTGTGCACCTAATGATGCTGTGGTGAGAATACAGCATCTGTCGTAATATTGTATTCATTCAAATGTCCTGAGTTTATTGCTCGTGTTTTTGTGTGCTTATGTAGTCTCGTGGTTTTTCTGTTTTTGTTATTTTGTCGCACCGTGATCCTGGAAGAACGTTTCGTTTCATTGTATACCGTATGTATAGCTGAAATGACAATAAACCTACTTGACTTGACTTGACAAAGCTAAGGGGCTACAGAGACTTTGACATCAGATGTTCAACTTTTTTTTCGACTTTGGCGATTACATTCTTTATTACTAAATTAATTACAGTTTCATGGCCAAATAAAGATGATGATATAGTACAACTACAGCTTCCTCTGAACTGCACTGCTTTATTTTAAAAAGATCCTAGTTGGATGGTGTACTTTTTATTTTCCACAAAATGACAGGTCAGATGTTAGTTAGTTAGTTGCTGGTTAGTAACAGTATAATTGAATTAAACACTACATGCAAATATGATTATCATTTGGAAAGTTATTGGCAAGGCCTATAAGTCAGCTCGCAGTGTCCCCATAGATGATTAGCATCTGTCACATATTAGCATCTCGTGACTTTCTGCATCGCCTTGGGACTAATATCCTATTCCTCTGCCCTTGGCAAGGCTTTAAACTTTTCCAGGTCTTTTGTGTTGAGTACTATAATAATGACCTGAAGCCTTGCCTAGAGTGTAGTTCTTGGAGAAGTTTTTAGGAGAATCACTCCACTGAAATGTCTCTGCCTAGGTGTGGATCATGGTGCTTAGAATCTCCCTTTTTGAATCTCCCAACTGTTTGACAGAATATGCTTGGCTTTTTAAATTCTTTCTTTCTCTCTCTCTCTCTTTCTCTCTCTCTTACTCTCTCTCTCTCTCTCTCTCTCTCTCTCTCTCTCTCTCTCTCTCTCTCTCTCTCTCTCTCTCT
>JBBIGA010139527.1:0-20499 GCA_037576975.1 Alestes dentex | reverse complement strand
CAGCAGATAGGACTAAATGGAGACAGATGATTCGCTGTGGCGACCCCTGAAGGGTAAAGCCGAAAGAGAAAGAAGAGACAGTGTAACCCATGACATATTGCCACAGTTTATCAAATGGAGCTTACCTGAGGTTTTATTTTTATTTTCCTGGTATTTTTCTGAAGTGGTTTGTTTTGCGAGTCACGTGTAGTGCGTTGCCCCACATCTGTCTCCCTGTGCTGAATATCAGCTGTGCTTGAGTTGCATGGGTGAGGACTTGTTCAGGTGTGGGAGCGATCTGATTAATTATGTTCCCAGCACTCTGTGCTCTCTCAGTCGTCACACTGATAAGAGTCTTCCTTGAAATGAGTGGAGAGAGAGGGGTACTATCTGTCTCATAAAGTGTGACACTCTCACTCCCTAATTTAGACCACCTCCCTCTGCTGAAGAGCCCTGTTACTATATTTAAGGCACTATTGGCTTTTGCCTCCATAATTACCCCTATCTGGGCAATCCTGGGGGTCTTATACACACACATATGCACGCAAGTGCACACAGTTACCTCTGCCTAGAGTAACTGTAACACTCTGATTTTTAGACAAGAAGTTTTGAGTCCTACCAGAGATGTTTTTAGCACCAGAGCTGTTTCCGATAACAAAGCAAGGACCAAAACGTACCAGAGATGTCCTTGAGCATGTTTGAAAGTGAAAGAGGCTCCCCGAGAATCATCACCCATGGCATATTGGCACAGCCTGCCAGGTATCAAGCTCAACCTCTTCAGACTCTCAAAAATAAACAGTCTATTCAAACATCTACTAAGCTGTTCCCTTCAAACAACCTCTCTTTCTCTCACACTGGCTCTGTCCCCATCCACAACATAAAATGCATGGGTACATTGTTCAACTGCAGCAGTTCTAGGAATAGTAGCATTAATTAAAAAAAAAAAAGAATAAAACTCAGGCTGCTTTCAAACACACAATATTAGTCACATATGTGTATTTGATATATTAAAAAATTAAATTGCTGGTTAAGGATAACCATGTTGAATCAATATCTAACTTATTAGACTGTCAGCATTAACACATGGCACAGTAAGTATCAATGTAAATTATTAAATGTAATCTTATTTTATAGCACTGCTTTACCTTAATTTGATGTATTATTTTCCACATTTATAACCTCATATCTATCCTCAGCTTCACTTATTTTACCTTCTGTCTGACTCTAACAAAATTCAAGACTGGATCAGCCATTCTTGTGCTTATATCCCATGATTACCCACATCAAACCAACATGATCAGGCACTGTAGTTAAGAACAGAACATGGCTTCTTCTGTATTAGTACATATAATAATTGCTACTTGTTCTAGAGAAGCCCATTTAAAACTGAAATATGGTATGGTTGTGTGTGTCTGCCATGTTCATATGGTTGTGTAAAAATTCTACAATCCTGACTAGTGGAGACAAAAATATTTATCATCGGACTTGGCCTGAGGAGTTTTTGAGTTTTATTGTTGTCTGTATGGATATTGATGCACATCTTAGCATGTGAGTCACCTACTGAGAGTTTGCTTTCCCTCTGTTTAGCGCTATTAACTACAACAATCATCGTTATCATTGTGACTGTCATATTTAAATACTGCTTGTACAGGGCCAGTAAATATTCCCCTGCTGTTTTACATTGCGTTAAATACTTAAAAAGAAGCACGTACTCCAGACTGAAACTTTTTTGTTAATGTCAGAGGATTTGATCTATTATTTTGAGAGCGATCAGTGATTGAGTGATTGAGTTTGCCTGCAGGAGCTTAGCTATGTTTTTTTTTTTTTTTCTTCTTCTTCTTCCAGCTAGCTTGCCACATTGCTGTACATACATAAAGACACACTCCGTCTAGATTTATTTTGAGGATTTTTGCAGTGACCACATACAGCTCCAGAAATAAATAAGAGACCACTGCAAAAATGTTCCGTTTCTCAGGATTGATCTTTTATAGGCTTCAAACTGAACAGCTTTGCCTTAGTGCCTTAGCTGCTGACAATATTTCTCAGAGTTTCCAAATAAAAATATTGTATAAATTATATAAAGTATAATTTGAAAGGAAATGACAAAACATCAAAACAAGAGAAATGGTGCAGTGTTTACAGAACTTGAATCATTCAAAGAAAACAAATCTCTTGTTCACTCTTAAATGGCAATGATTACCTTTGATGACTTCTAGTAGTGTTTTGCCATCCAACTGGTCACGTTGCGAGAGGAGAGTGTTGATTACAGCAGTGTTTTTATAATTTTCCCCATTTAATAAGATTTGATTCCGGTGATCACTAATCAGTAGCTTGTAAAGCAGAATGAGGTGCTTGTGTATTAATTTAACAGACACTGGCATGGAATGGTTGTCATACTCATAGAGATGCTGATTTAAAAATTAATTGCAGTGGGCTCTTTTTTTTTTTTTTTCTTCCTGCGTCTGTGTAGTTAATAAGCAAAGTGTCCCTAATCTTTTCCTAATTTTTTAGCATGTTAAAATCAGCAAATAAATGATACTTGTGTATTAAATTATAAAGAAA
This sequence comes from Alestes dentex, assembly GCA_037576975.1. Lineage (NCBI taxonomy): Eukaryota > Metazoa > Chordata > Actinopteri > Characiformes > Alestidae > Alestes > Alestes dentex. The sequence goes on along the minus strand of JBBIGA010139527.1, from coordinate 17,958 downwards.
TGTCATCTATGTTGGTTCAACTCTTCACTCAACTGGAGCTGGATTTGGGGTAGTGTAGGAGAGACCAGTGGTTAGACTGGCGATGTTGAGCTCTGTAAGTCCCTTCAACAGTATTAGTGGGATGACAGAAAGGATGTAGCATCACGTGGAAACAAATGAAGTTGATGTGTTAAAGCTATGGAAAAATATCCATTAGTGATGTGACTACATATTTGTTTTGGCTTCATTTGAACTTTAAGCTGATGGTTTTTTTTGTATTTTGTTTGTTAAATTTAAATTTGTGATTCTACAGAGCTCTAATTATACACTCTACAGCTTGGTTTGGCCCAGACTGAGTTAGTTGTGCCAGCCCGCTAACAAAGTAATAATGACTTCAGAAAAGCCATCTGAGTGTGGTTGTATTGCATCACTCCCTTCCTCCCATCACCCCAGTTTCAGCATCCTCTCCAGCATTGGAAGATGCTGAGGGGGCATATTGACGAGGCAGTTTTAAATTTCAGAACACTGATGAATATTGCTTTTTGATTGTTTGAAATAATTGCACCCTTACTATATATTTGCCTCCTAAAAAGATCTGCTTACAGTTTCTCTCCCCAGCAGGCGACAGCTCTTTCTCCTGCAGATTATCAGTGTCATTTTCTGAAAGGGTTGTACCGCCAGGTCCATTTTAGCAGTGTAAATTGGGTGTTGGCGTGCTTCCAGCAAGCTTGATAATAAAATCAGCATAATGAAGAACGTTAGGGCCATTTCAGATCCTGACCAGTCTCTACATTTGCTCTCAGGCCAATTCAACAGTTACAAAGATGGTGTGATTAGTCAAGATGTCAAAAGACTTTTTCAGGTTGGGTGACAACTAAATAAGGTTTGAACAGTCTGTGTCTGATTCTGGCACATCTCCAATTCGACTGTATTTACCTTTCCTCTGAAAGTGCCTTTTCTTCATTGTCATGGAAATATAGGGGTTTCAAAACAATCATTCCACTTTGTTACTTGTCTTGTTCTGTGAGGCACAAGGACACTTAATTTGTTTTATGGATTTCTTTTATATGTTGCCAGTGCACTATTTATAAATACTTGGATTGACTGAGCCAAAGTTATTGGGGGAAAGACTTTTTTTTTTTTTTCATCTGCTCTTGGTAGCTGATTTGCTATCTAGTTATATGTACTACCTTAAAGAACCTGAATAAACCAGTACTGGCAATACTGGGGCCCTGTGCAAATATAGGGCAGATTTTATTTTGTCATTTGGGGTGGGAGTTTGGAGGGTGTGGGGATTTGTCGACAGGAGTGTTTTTTTTATTGTAATTTTAATTTTTTTTTTGGTGACAGGATAGGTAGTTATGACCTTTCATCAAAATCTTGACACCCACTTTGACACAAGAGTTAGGTTTGGCACTTGTGTAATTTGGGTGGCCCTGCAGAGCTTGTGCAGTGAGTGAATGGCTCTTTGCTGCCCTGATAAATATAAAGACAGCTTAACCTTTTGCAGCATTTATGTTTAGGCTTGGAGGCACATTAAAACCGGGTCTCAGACCGTTTATCTCTGCAGGAAGTTCATGTCTTTGACTTCCTTGGATCAACGCACATCAGCAGCTTTGTTCAGTTAAAATTTCAGGTCATGTGTTTAGATCCAGAGATTATCGTTATGTTTTCAGACAGTGATTTCCGTTCATTTTCTTGTAATCATTGTTAAGCTGACTCTGCGTTTTGGCCTTTGTAGTGCACTTTGTAGTTTACATTTACAGACTGAAATCCATCTGTTTCTCTGCATCATTTGTTGCCCCCCTTTACCCCATTCAGCCACCAGTGCACAGGTATTTCCAGAGCATTGTGCACACAGACATTCCAGTGCCATGCTGGTCTTATTACTGTGAGTATAATCCACCACCCAAATAATACCGGCTCCCGAGTGGTTCTGTAGGAGTCGTGACTATTGATTAATGACATAACGAGGGCAATAAATGATGCTGGCTGAGAAAGAGATCTGTAATTAATTACAGTACAATGCACCTTTAAGTGGGGCTGATAAAATGAACAGTGTAGATCTCAAGGTAAGTGCCAGAGCACCCTACAGCTTTCAAAAATAAAACAATTTGACAAACTTCTCTCAGTTTGTTCAATCTGCTCTCAGCCTGTGCCTCTAAAGTAGCATACAACATTATTTATGCATTTTTAAAATAATCCTCTTTAATGTCAGTGCTGTTTTTGTGTTGTTCTGGGGTAAATCTCTGCAAATATTTGATCTGTTGTATTTTCATAATAGCTTTAAACATGAGGACAATCTTTTTTTCCATGTCCTTAAATACAGTCACTGGTTGAATATAATCACACTGGATATAAAGAGGATTAGTGGGGCTTGCCCAATTATACTGATGGCTAGGCAATGTTAACTATGTTCTGAGGACAAGTTGCTATATATTAGGCTTGTTTTTTGTGTTTTCCCATTAAAGGCGAACATTGACTATAAAAATTGTGACCGCAACTGCAGTGATTTGTGTAATAGCTAAGCTACAAGAGGTAATTGATATGGATTCACTTGAGGTTTGATTGTGAATCCGGCTTGTTGCGTGTGGGGCTGCGTAGCCACAGACCACCTATGGTGCCCATTAGAACCTTGGGTCCTAGCAGTTATGGGCTTTTCTTTAATGGTAGTGGCCTCCCTTAGCGGGCAAATGCAGCCTTCCATACTGCAAAAATTGTTCAGGAATGGTTTGAGGAACAAGAATTCAAGATATTAACCCTGAATCGAGCACCTATGGCATGTGCTGGAAAAAGAAGTCCAATCGTTTGAGGCCCCACGCCACATTTACAGGATCTGCTGCTGACATCTTGGTGTCAGATACCACAGCACACCACCAGAGATCTTGTGGACTCCATGTCTTGATGGGTCAGAGCTGCTTTGGCATCATGAGGGGGACCTACACAGAAAAATGATGGGCATTAACAGAAAAGTCGACTTCAGAGGCACAAGTCGACACACCTCCTGAAAGAACTCGACTAATCGTGTGGGGTTTTTTTTCCTCTCTCTGTGCATGCGCTTGTGTACACAATGCAGTCTCTGCCTCTGATTGGCTTACACGGACACGCATTCCGTGATTTAACGAATTATTATAGTCCCTTCATAAAAAGGGCGGTACCATTGGCGCGAGCGGAATCTGAACACAAAAACACAACAAGACGAGAGACATGGCAGTAGAGAAGACAGACACACATCACATGTGTGGAGATCCTTCACTCTAGACACATAAACAGCACGGTGACCTGCACAATCTGCAAGTCGGTGTTAAAGTACAGTAACAGTACCGGCGTTCTGCACGGCATCTGAAACGGCACCGCTAGCTAACATGGCTAACGCTAGCACTGCAGAGAGTCGTCCAGTCCAGAGGACGCTGAGTGGCTGCGCGGCTTAAGCTGTTCCCACTTTCTGTTGTGCACTTAAATTTACCAGAGCATTCAAGGTATTAGCCTTTGTATTGTTTTGTTAATTGTCATGTTGACTGTTAATGTTACAGAGAACTTTAATAAAAGTTGCTCAATGTTGGACACCAGTGTTCCTCCGCTGCATCTGTGTGACGTCATCAAATGACTAGTCGACTCGACTTCAACTTTGTTGACCGATAAGTTGACCTGAAAAAATCTGAAGTCGTTAATGCTCTACTACACAGTATTAGGCTTTTTTTTGTTTTGTTTTTTTTAAAGGTGCTGTAAATGGGGAAAAGTGTTGATTAAGTGATAACTAAGAAGGATGTAGTGTTTAATTCTTTTTGGGGTCTCTAGATGGACAGTGCTGGCAAGTTTTGAGCCCTGCTTTTTAATCTCCTAAAGTTTTGAATAGTCCTTTCATCTCCAATGATTGGCTTAGTGTTGCATACTGCCAATTAAGTGATATTCAAGACTTCTGAAGTATTCATTCCATATATTGTATTGAAGTGGCAGTAGTAATCCTGCTCATTACAGGAGGACTTATGGGAGCACTGCTGCAAAGCTGTCTCATGTGGAATTATGATTGACTGTCTGACTCCCACCACATTCTGCAAAAGGTCTTTGGCTGTTCTGTTAAAAGTAGGGCAACTATGTGGATAAATGCTACTTCTTTTCCTGAGATACATGTCTATGTTATGAAGATTCTTTTGTATAGTCCTCTTAGAGGTATAGTCCTCTTAAAAGTTCTCTATATCCAATTCTCTTATCCAACTCGAGTGTTCTAGCTATAAAGCTAAGGCAGTCTTCCATGTGGCTTACTCCTAAATGGCTAAAGATTAAGAGTGCTCTCTCAATGCTAGTGTTACTTAATGAACAGCACTAATGAGAGATTAGAGTTTACAGGCTGGAGTTTGCAGGAGTTTAAAGGGTTAGTGAAGCTGATAGGATAGAAAGCTACATTCCAGTTAATATCTTTTTGCTGTGCTGAGTTAAGGATATACGATTTCCCACTGTCCAGTGTTTGAGCTGAACTAACAGGTTAAGTCTTTGATTTCTGAAGGAAGGAATCCTAAAGGAACCCTTATAGTTTTAACCAATTGCTACAGTTTATGCCTTGCCTATTTTTTTCTGCTGGTACACCTTGATTACATGGATTTCCACATGATGTGGAAAGTTTTGTAAAAAGAAGAAAAATTGGCATTGTTACTGAGATGACAATATCTTACTTATTGTCATCTTACCATTATAGCACATTAAACTCTGACAGAGTTGTTAGTGTGTGACTTAGCTGGCAGTCACTTGGTTAAAGCAGATGTTGACAGTTTTACATGTATGAAGAACAGATGTGGACTACTTAAGCACCGATGTATGTCGCTCTGGACAAGAGCATCTACGGCTAAATGCCGTAAACATAATTTGGCGGCCCTAAAATTACTCAAGTTATGCCCTAGAACTGTGAACAGGCTAGCATTAGGATCAGCTACACTGTCAGTCGTCAAGAATTTACACATGCACATCTGTTCAGCAACTGTTGTTGATGTGTTGTTCTCCTATCTGTTCACTTAGAGGAGGAAAGCTACAGCACAGTTCCTAAAATAAAATTCAGGCATATTTATTTATTTATTTGTTTGTTTGTTTTTACGCCAGAGATTTATGTAGTACATAAACACAGGTGAAGTCTTAAAGGTACATTTATTCTGTTTTGAATTCAGTGTTTTTGTGATGTCCTGAGGACTGTTACATTTATTATATCGGCCCATTCAGGCCACAGCGATTTAGCCGTTCTATCCACAATGAAATTATGAGGAGTATTTCAGGTCAGAATGCTTTTTGAATGAGGCACAATTCACTGTAGCCAAAAAAAGATATTTGAATTTATCAGGCTCAAAGGCACAGTCCTTATGAAATCATATGGAGAGGTTAGAAATTCATTCTGACTATTTTTGGTGAATAAAACCTCACAAATGTTATAAATGGGAAAAAAAAGTGAAAAAACAAAATGCAAGAAAACTCTTGAAAACTCTGAGATCTTAGGGGACTTCTTTGGGGAATGTGTCAGGAGGAAAAGTCCCAGCCACCTACACAAGGTCTGTGGATAGCAGTGTATGTGTTGCGCTGATCCTTTAGATGCAAGGCTGTCTTCAAAACAAGATGAGCTACATATACTGAAACACTAAAAAGAAACGCTCAAAACTTCACTTCTGGAACAGCTGCCCACACATTCTTCACTGCTGTCCACATACCGTCCATGGTGGTTGGATTTTTACTCTGCATTTCCCAACAAAACCCAACAAAATCTTGATTGGTTTTCAATCAAGGCTGATTTGCTTGTGGCATCTTGCATTATTTTGTTGGAATATCTGTCATTTGTTGTGGTTTTGTTCCTTTATGCAAACAGAATAAAAAACAGCTGCTAAACATTGGTGTCTGGCACATGCATTTGAGCAGTTCTCTTTTTTGTGTGTGTAAAATGTATGAGAAAATGTATGAAATAATGTACAATGATAGAAAACAATAAATACCCCCCCTCCACACACACACACTCACACACACACACACACACACACACACACACACACACACACACACACACACTATATGGACAAAAGTATTGGGATGCCTGACCATTACACCAACAGGGACTCTAATGACATTCAAATACATAATTTTAATTTAATTTATTTATTAAGCCTTATAGTCACGCATGAACACACCACAGCACATTTTAACCCATTCACCAAGTGAAGCTTTGGGCTGCCACCATGAGGGGCGCCCGGGGAGCAGTTTGTGGGGACGGTACCTTGCTCAAGGGTACCTCAGTGGAGAGGCAAGCAGTTTTGAACCCACACAATCTCACACAGAAACCCTGGCTCACAATCTCTGTTCCAGTTCATCCCAAAGGTGTTGGATGGGGTTGAGCTAGTTTTTACACACTGAACTTATCCAGCCATGTCTTTATGGACCTTGCTTTGTGCACAGAAAAGATGTTGGAAAAGAAAAGAGCTAGAATAGAACAGGTGTGTCCTAATACTTGTATACTTGTCCATATAGAGTGTGTGTGTATATACACACACACACAGGCAATTTTTCTTCAGTGTTCCAAATCTGATCTGTCTGCTTCCACTCTGTTTTATGATTCGGTCTGCTACTTTCATTATTTTTCAGTTCTGCACTTTGCTCCCTGACTCATTATTTGTAAATGTAAATCTGTTTTACTGTTCTGTGAACTAGGTGCTGTATGGATCATCTGGCAAAATACTGGCAAAATACCTGTGTGCTGGGATCATTGTTGTTGCTGTGAGGGAATCCACTGAAATGGTGGCGCTTGTCAGAAAATGCTATTTTTGTAAATGTGTGGGCTTGTGGTGTCTGACACGAACTGTCAGTGACTTTGACTGTTTCACTTGCCTGACACATGCAAGGCTACCTGTACAACCCTGGATCGTTTTGAGCATTTGAAAGCAGACAATTCTAAACAGTACTACTTTGCCCCATGTCTAAACATTCGTCACGTCTTCTGAACTGCGTTCTTTGGTGCCCTTGTTTGAGCCCCCAGCTCAGTGTATATGAACTGTGGTCTGTTTTTCTAATAACATCCAGTAAATATTTAGGGTCTGTAAATCATGTGGACACTGCTCTGGCCTGTGTAGGTATGCTTTTCTCCGCTTCCTGAGTCTCCGTCTCCAAACAGTGATATCATTCTTATCTCCCACAAAATGCATGAGTGTAGTTCTCTCATTCCACTCAGAAATCAGAGATTCCTCAGTGGTTCTTGGTTTGGATATACAGTTCTAGGATCTCCTTTGGAATACACCCTTTACATCTCTAGAAGATTCTTTTAACTGGAAAAAAGTTGACAGTAATGCATCACATTTACAAAAATGGTGCTGTAAAGAAACACACATTTAAAGGTTGAAACCAAAAGTGGTTCACCTGTAGCGTTGCTGCAAAGAACCCCTTATGGGACCTGACGTTTTCTACATTTTCTCCTCTTCCTTCATTCCCTCTAACATCGATTTTTTCCTTCTTTTTTCCCTTATCATGCGCACACCCTTTTTGTCTTCACCCAAACAATCATGGCGCAGATGCTTGTCATTTCCATTAATCGTTCTTGAAGAACAAAAGCAGAATTACATTTTTCTGATGTTTTTTGCTTGTTCAGCAGCAGTATTCTCCACACGGCAAAAGTCATTCAGGGCGTGCATTACTTTGGGCTTTGTAATCTTTGCCCCGGAAACTAGTCCAATATTGCATTTGAACCAAATGGAATTCTCCTTTTTTATTGCACTTTCATAAATTGCAGAATTACACATGTACATTCTCTCCCCCTCCCTCTCTCATTCTCCCCCTCTGGCCGTAAAATGTTGTTGACCTGATGAGGAAATGATTTGGAATGCTGAAAGAATTGTTTTTCACTGAATCTGAGTAAACCGAGTTTGGTTTGTGTAGGAGTCCTGTAGTATTTTATTGATCTTATGCAATGAAATTCTTGATCATTTGAAGGACAGTAATACATAAACATACATTGCACATAACAACACACTATACATGTAACAGTACAGATGAGGCAGTTTAGAAGTCCTGGCTGGATGTATTTTTTTTTTTTTTTTTACGTACCAAAAAGAGGACGTTGTGAGGGCTGTATGGTCACACCAAATGATACAAAAAGCCATACTGGTACTGTTCTAACATACATTTGCATTAGATATCATAATTAATAGAGGCTCTTATGATTTTTTCCTTTACAGTAGTAAATAGTCTACATTCTGCAGTCTGTGTGTGTCCTGTCTATGTGTCCGTCTTTCATCTGCCTCCAGAGAGTGTGACAGTCACGTGTGTGCATGAGTGATTGAAGTCCAATTATGCAGGTTAAACAGTGGCAAACAAGCGACAGTAATTAACCTTGATAGGTGTCTGAAACTATGCTGTTTTGGGTCCTTGAATGTGCAGAAACTGGCTTGAACATCCTTGAAAAGTCTTTGAATTTGATGTCTAAGTATGAGTGGGAGCCCTGTCTGTTTTACTGTGTCATAATTTTACAATGCACATTTCAAAGCATTAATATACATTAATATAGTAAACACTGTATTTTTGAGTGTTACAGGACATTTTTTCTATAGTACTATGCATTTTCTGCCAGCTCTGTCTTGGCAAGTGAAACTAGTCTCTCTCTCTGTCTCGCTCGCTCTCTCTCTCTCTCTCTGCCTCTCTCTCGCGCTCTCTCTCTCTCCCTCTCTCTCGCGCTCTCTCTCAATAATATTAAACTCATTTTCAAGTGGATAGAGTATTCACTTGAATAATTTTTTAATCTATTATAACCCATTACAACAACCATTCGTTTTTTGGCTTTGGCCAGCATCCTAAGTTGTCAACTCAAAGTTTAAAACTGTGTGTTTTGGAACAGATAAAGTCATGGTATGCTTATATTCCTCAAGTGGGAAGCAGGACAGGTTTCTTTTCTACTTTGGGGTGCTGGCGTTCTTCATTTGTATTTTTTTTTTTTTTTTTAACCTTGAGGAATTCTTTTTCATTTTCCTTGTTTTTACTTTTCTTCTCTTTTCTTTTTTTTGCTTTCCTGTCACTCCACCTTTCTGTCATCCTGGTGTCAGGCCCAGGTCTTGCTCATCTCATGGCCTCCAGCTTCACAATTTCCTCACTTTGTCCATGGCTGACTGGCGGCTTATTGTGTCCATGGAGTTTTCATTAGTGGAACACTGTTCTATAATCATCTCACAAGCAGCCCTTCACCCAAGCACTGCTCTCATGCTCTTTCTCTCTGTCTGTCTCTTTCTCTCTTTTTCACTCACACAAGCTCTGATCCCATTCACCTTCTTTGCAACTTGCAAGCTATTAAAATGCTTTACTTAATGATATAAATTCCTCAAATTAGTTCAGGTTTATTTATAATGTTTGTCTGAAATGTTTGTCTTGTTCTGTCTTGTGATTTTCTTGATTTCCAGTGTAGATTTTCACTTCTCTTCATATAGCCACAAGCATTCATTTTCAAGTTTTTGTTCATTTTGATTAAATAGTACCCACAGTTTCCAAAACCTAGACCAACAAACTTTATTTCATTAAAATGTTTTCTCATTAAAAATCATTTGAATGGAAACAGCTGCTGAGTCATATGCTTTTTCAAAACTGTTGAATCTCTGTGTGTTACACTCGAATTTGGTTTTATGCATTCTGTACTTATGCAGACATGTAGCCCTGAGGATGAAGAATTGGTTTGTATGCTGTAAAAATAGTGTGGAAGTAATAAATTCATTTGAAGGGCTTTGAAGGGATGTGTTGTATTACTAGTGTTTACTAGTGGTTTTTTAACATATGAGAATAATGTGGAAAAAAAATGTATTTTTCTGTTGAACATTATGGTTTACACTGATCACCATTAAAACATCTTGAATAATGTTTGATTACGTCCTTACAGTGGCACCTGTCAGTAGATGGGATATATTAGGCAGCAGTTAAATAGTCAGTTGTTGAAGTTGATGTGTTGGAAGCAGGAAAAATAGGCAAGCGCCCTTGACAGTAACACAGTTGTGGTAGCTAGACGACTGGGTCAGAGTGTTTTCATGGGCATCCATGGCTTATACGTAGATGCAAGTGTGGGAGTGAAGGGTAGCCTGTTCACTGTAGCACACATTTCTGAAAAAGTTAATGCTGGCTTTGATATAAATGTTTGAGAACACACAATGCATTGCAACTTGCTGAGTATGGGGCTGCGCAGCTGTAGACCAGTAAGAGTGTCCATGCTGACCCCAGTTCATCACCGAAAGCACCTACAATGGGCACACGACCATCAGAACTGGACCATGGAGCAGTGGAAGGAGAAGGCCTGGTCTGTTGAATCACAGTTTGTTGGACATCATGTGTGTGTTGCTTACCATGGGAAGAGATGGACCAGGCTGCCCTTTTGGAAGAAGGCAAGCCGGGAGAGGCAGCACGATGCTTAGGGCAAAGTTCTGCTGGGAAACCTTGGGTCCTGGTGTTCAAGTGGATGTTACCTTGACAGGTATCTGACTGTTGTTGCAGACCAAAATACACCCCTGCCAATGGCCACTAATGGCATTGGCCACTTTCTGCAGGATAATGCACCCCACCACTCTGCAGAAGTTGTACAGGAATGGTTTCAGGACCACATTATTAAGATGTCGACCCCACAATTCCCCAGATTTCAGCATGATCAAGCACCTGTAAGATGTGGTGGACAAACTAATCCAGTCCAAGGAGGCCTATGTCGCAATGTGTGGGACTTCTTAGTGGCAGCAAGTCTTTAGGGGTCTTGTGGAGTCAACAAGTCAGTGTTGTTTTGGCCGCATAAGAGGGACCTACCTAATATTAGGCAGGTGTTTTTAATTTATGACTGTACAGTATATTTAGAAATGTCAAAACATAAATGATTATATCTGTGGTCCATCAGTGACTCTGCTGTCTTCTACTGTGGCTACTAAATCTTCCTTTGTCTTAGACCTTGGCTCAGAGTGCTTTGGCAAATACCCTGTCGGTGCTGGCAAGAATTACCATTTACAGAACTGACAAACAGTCAAACAGTTGAGACACAGTAGGCTAACCAGAAGGCTGCACGGCACGCACAGTTGACATCAACCAGATGTCTTAATACCCTCTTATGATTAGTACCATCAGATAAGAAGTACCATCAGATGAGATCTGCATGATTTATTTCTCATGATGGCACTTTTGTTCTCTGTTTTGTTTGTAGGTTTTATAATTAAGTGTAAATAGCACACTGTGTTTCACTGTTGAATCTTTGTACATCATTAAAAAATTCTAAATAAACTTTCATTCTGTGTTGTAGCTCCATTTCTGATGTTTTCACCTGAAGACCTTAGAAGCGTGCTGAGTAAGTGATACTCTCTCTACTTCTTATTATTATACATATAAAAAGTAAATTATATATAATTATCAAAAGTTCATTTTGATTTATTTTGAAACCTGTAGTGATCACATGATCAGTGAAGTGAATTGATTCTAGTAGTTTATGATATTTGGTGAGACTGTTTATTTCTAAAGTGTGCTGAAGGGATTTTGCTGTGTCCTTCTAAACACATGCATCCTATCACTTCTGTCCGGCATTCAACACTGGAATTCACTTCTACACTGGAATGAACAGTTTTGACTCAAACTTCCCTCCTCTGTAGTGGTTTAATGAAGCTTCTGCATGCATTCAGTGCTGAGCCCCAGCTGTTTACAGGTTACTGCTTTGCATGTGAGAATAATAAGGACTCCTTGCTATCTGTCCAGCTGGAAAGAAATTGGCTCTGGCATTGTAATAAAATCTTAACAAAATCTCTTAAAACTGTAAATTGTCGTGTGCCCTAATGTTGCAGGACTTCAATTGTTCGAATGTTTATTAGTTCTAAAGGGGCTGCTGTCGTATTCAAAAAGGGAAAAAAGTTGCAAGGTGTTGTAGTCAGTATAAGTTAGATGAGGTTTATCGAGCAGTAGTTGCTAATGATGTTGAACACTTTCAATGACCAACTTGGTAATTTATTGAAAAAAGGGTGACACGTCACTTTAGTCCAGGCCCAGCAATTCATGTTTCGTCATGTTTCATATTGTGCTGCTGTTAAAATGGTGGCTGGGAGTTGTGGCCAAGCTAGTGGCCGAGGAGCTGTTTGCCAGCGGGGAAAAAATATCATGCTTTATGTTAGATAAGATGAAGCCACAACATTTATGAGCGTCATTGCAAGGTTCGAGGCAGCACCCTGATCTCTGCCAAATCTTTTTGCTGTTATCAGTGTTGACATCACTCTCAGAAATATCCACAATTCTTGTTATTTCAGAACTATTTTACAGCAGCTGTTCCGCTCTCTGATCTGGTGCTTTCTGAATCCCAGCCAAAAAAATCTGTCCACAGCTGGATTCGAACCCAGATCTCTCATTTCTCAGCACAACGTGTTGACCACTCAATCACACACTGTCAATCTAACACACTGCTGACTCATTCTGGTCGCAAGGCTCATCTCTCCTAACTGATTTCTCCTCTACACTGCAGTGTTTTCTGCTGGTCTGCACCTCGCAGAGTGACGTGTCTATACAATGGCTACCATTCCATGAATGCAAGACAATGGAGAAATCAGTGGTTTTAAATAATCAGTATTCAGCTCCTGATCAAGCAACCAAAATACACTATACATGCGCAATACACCAGATAGTAATTACTGTATTAGCGTTGGAAGTATGCCAATATAAAAAAAAAAGAAAAGCTACCAAATTTCAGCTTTAAAAAGAATAATAAAACTTAAGAAGAACAGTAGTGATGTTGCTGATGCAGTAACACTAATAGCAAATTAATGCATCGTTGCCTTGATTTCATCCGTAATCATAGGGTCATCCAACTGTTCCCTTTTCTTTTTTGATGGCTTGTATGTCCTTACGGGATTCAAGAGTGATGGAAAGTCAGGAGTAATTGTAGCAGGAGGCCATTTCCTAATAATTTCTACCTATATATTTTTTCCATATTGTGGAATCAGGTGTTGTGCTTTACTTTACTAGACCGTCACTGGAATAAACCTAATTTATAATATATCTTAACCTTAGGCCTTTTTAATACTATGATACATGGGTTGTGTATATTAAAGTAAGATCAAACTCCCCGAAGGCCCTAGCTGTTTGTTTTTTGTTCTGAGGAAGAAATGCCAAAACCGCTCAGCCTCTTCTGAAAGCCTACTCTGTAAAGGGAAGTTAAATGTTTTAATATGTTTTGGGAATGAATCTGCCTGTTATTCTTCGCCATTGTGTTTATGAAACAGAAAGACCCCCTACTCCATCTCTGTTTAGTTAAACCACCCCTAAGACGTTTTACTGTCACTGTATGCTCAGCGATGTCATTTGTTTTGCATTTGAGCTGACTGCTCTGGGAGTAGGGAGCAAATGCTTGGTATCACTCTCTGAAGAGCTGAGGAGTTCTGAAGAGCTTTGAGTGACTGATGGGCTAGAGAAAAGTTGCCTTTTTATTCATAAGAGGGCTCATTATTATCTTTCCTAATTTTCATTAAAAAGCAAAGATCTGTGAGAGCAACAGTGTATAGTACAAACAATTAACTATACAGTAGTTAATACATTATTCCATTATTAATAAAATTGACAATAAACAGTTCTGACAAGGGATGTAGTTTGTTAGAATAGGTTGTGATTGCCAAACATCATTTGTCTTAGAACAGGGTTTTATAGTGTCTTTCATCGCATTTTGTTTTTTTGTTATACAGTCATTAATATGCACCAGTGATGGATAATGTCGCAGTGTTGTAGAGGCCTTCACTTTTTTTCGTTGTTTGGCGTTCATTTGTTTGTAGTTACCACCACTCCGATAATGCTCCTTTTTGATAGCATCTATGTCGGACTTATGTTCGTGCCAAGCAGATGATGTTGTACATTCCTTGTCTACACATGGTTTGATGTTATTTGTGACAGTTCTTCTCTAAACACAGACACTTAAAGACTGGGAGTTGTTTGAGTATAGTCTGCTTTATTTTGATTGGTGAAGTTTTACTGAGAGTCCTCTGTCCTTCAGTGAGTAAACAATTTATTTTACAGCCTAACTGAATATAATGGGCAGCGCAGTAGCAGTGAGTAGTGCTGTCGCCTCACAGCCAGAAGGTCCGGCCGAGGGTCCTCTATGTGGAGTTTGCATGTTCTCCCACAGTCTGTGTGTCTGTCCTGTGATGGACTGGCCACCTTTCCCATGTGTTTCTCTGTTTTTTGCCTTATGACCACTGGCCCGCCCCAAACTTAAAGATAAACAGTTCAGAAATGGATGGATGAATATAACTTAAGGAACTTGTTTCAGACTCTTTACTTCATTTTCACCATATTTATGCCTGTCCCCATCTGTAATATTTTTATTGTAACAGTCATTATTTTTGACAACCTGGCACAGTACTACTAAATTAATTTGATATATGTGGTCGTTGGTGTGTTTGTATATCAAGTATTTTGCATTGCCTTTGAGTTTAGCATATCTAATCCAATTTTAACATCAGAAGTTTCTGTTTTATGAGCAGTTGTTTATTGAGTTTGCGGGGCAGTGGGGGCGGGCGGGGGGGGTGTTGGATGGGTTTGTGAGTAGGTTGTAGCATAATGCACATAAAAATACTTTTCATGACACACAACCTGTGTATGTGGACGTGTGACACAAATCCTGGTGCTGGAATTTTGTTTTCGTTTTCAGTCCAGCATGGACAAGATGGAAGTATGTCTGAAGGGTAAACTCTTGTAGGAGCCTCTTCATGCAAAAGTAAGTGATTCCATATGGGAGGCTCCTGGGTGTTAAGGGGACCATTAAGCCCAAGTCCCAGCAGTGGGTGGAAACCACTCTTTCCACTGGAGGGAAGATGAAATGGCCTTGCTTACTGTTAGTGGGGCTGTATCATGCTCATATTTGCCCTCTTTTACTCATGCTCAAGCAAAATATAAAACTCAAATATGCTGATTTGATTATCAGTGTGTCAACACTCATTTAATGTATTGAACATGATTCAAAACATTCATTTTGTTTTGATGTTTGACATAAACATGTTTCATGTATATGTGGCCGTAATTTCATTTCAATTGTAAACAGTATGGCTCCAACATAAGATCAAGGGCAATACATTTATTTTTGCTCCTCCACTTTCAGTCCAACAAACTGCTGGGGTTTTTTGTCGTTTTGTTGTTTTTTTAATCACTGAATGTAAACCTATTGATGCAAACCTAGGAAATGGACAACTAAGAGTTTCAGTTTTTGCCGGTAAGAGTTTAACAATGTTATGTAAGCTCTCATCTAGTCTCGATAATGACATACTGCATTGTCATTCTTACATCATTACATTGTTACATCAAATTTGATGCAACTGCTCCCCACACATTCTTCATTGCTGGCTGCATAACATTCATAGTGATTAATCCCCCCCCAATGATCCCCTCAGTTCATTGGGTTTCTAGTCACCTAAGAAAGCAATATCCTAATGCACTGCCTGTTGCCTGTTCAGTTAATCCATAGAGAAACTAAAGTCTAGAGCATATGTTAAGAATCACTTGAATTTGTTCTTGGAAAGGTCAGTTTTGGAGGCAGTTGCACATAATATTGAAAATGAACAAAGGAAAACAAATTGTTGCCTTATTTATTATCTATTGCATTAGTCAAAATCCCAGTTCACGAGAAGGGTCTAGTCAGGCTGCCATTTTTCCAAAAGCGTTCTCTCTTCCTTATTCAGTGATTCATGAAACATTGTCCAGTTCTCCATCATTTTTGCATCATTCTTTTCTGAAGAAAGGCCTAGAAATGGGGGCCCAAGGACAGTCACTATTTATGCATGTACATTTTGATGTGCAGTGTCCCTAACTCTGCCATCTCCCTTGACAGAAGTCCTTGGCCCATGATGACTCCTGCTCAGGCTATGAAGCCACCTCAAAGCCTCCATTTTAGACAGGACGAATTGATTTGTTCCACTTGTTATGACCTGAGCTGGAAAATATTAGGATCACTAGACTTGGATCAACCATTGCAAATGCTCCGCAAAACAGTGCTGACAGAAGTGTCCAGACTCACAAAGGAGTGTTATTGATATGGTATTTCAAATGAGCACATTGTCCCCTTGGCTGCTTTGCAACTGAGACGCTGAGACTAATAGCCGCTGTCCAGTTTCCCCATGAGGACTGGCGTTAAAGCACGGCTGGGCGATATGGCCATCGTGATGAATTTCTGTATCAGTCATAACTGATAATTAATCACAAGCATCAAATCATTGTTATTTTGGTCCAACATCCCTTCTTGTTAGAGGGCAATATTGTATTGTGAACATGCAAAATGTGTTGTACATTATATCATTACATATATTAGTGAACGAAGTATTCCTCAGAAAAACAGTCCTCCAATAGCCTATGTACGCCATTCCATAATCTCAAAATGTATTTCTAGCTAATGTAATTCTTTACTAAATTAAACACAGGTAGTATTCAGTCATGTGTATTTACTCGAAATTATCTTATTTAGCTGTAAGTACAGTCACAGATAAATGTACTCTGACACTGCCCATCTCATATTTTAAAGTACTGCGAAGAAAACAAAACATCCCTGTAATGACCGAGAAGCCAGTGCAAATCGGACCCATATTTTGATCTAACAAATGTACAATAAAATGACTGAAACTGAGTACAAGTGAAATTAACTTATAAATGGCCATTACGGAAATTTTATCTACCCTTGTAATTGCTGGTGTGTGCTGTAAGCTTGTTAACGAGTCAACTTTAGGGAATGTTCATGTAATTTTTTTAATTGTCCTAAGTTTGAAGCATACTTCCTTACAAGTTAGTTTGTTAAGGAGTTAAATGGATAAAAAAAAAATAGGATAAAATTAAGCTCTGTAGTCTTCTTCATTCAGACTGACAGAGTGACAAACTAAATTGGCAGTGCATCTGTCACTCGTGTTGAGTTAATGTAACAGTTAATCCTACTATAAAAGTGAATTAAGCATACTAATGTGAAGTTTTAAAATGGTCTCACTTCAGTTCACATCAGTGAAAATGTCATCTTCCCAGCCAAGTGCAGTCAGTGAGTGGGACTTTGTAACATTTCAGTTAGAGATGATGTCC
The DNA here is from genome assembly GCA_037576975.1 of Alestes dentex. NCBI lineage: Eukaryota > Metazoa > Chordata > Actinopteri > Characiformes > Alestidae > Alestes > Alestes dentex. The sequence continues at coordinate 939 of JBBIGA010139527.1, read as the reverse complement.
CACCACAAACCTTTTAACTAATTGCATTAAACTGTATCTTAGGTTGTCGACTTTACACTTCATGGAGCAGCTTTTAGATTTAAAACTGGAGATTGGATGATATATAACAGTTAAAGAACATTTTAATGCTCTGACTGCAAGACGTTCATTGTATTGAACATTTGTGGGGTGCTGGTGGCTTACAGGTTAGAGAGTTGCCCCTGCGATCAGAAGGTCGTGGGATTGAATCCCAGGACTGCCAGTGGCACCACTGAGGTACCGTCCCACACACTGCTCCCCAGGCGCTGCGTCCCGGCTGTGGCTGCCCACTGGTTCACTTGGTGAATGGCTTAAGTGCAGTGAAAGAGCTTCACATTGTTCACACTGTGTACTGCGCTGTGGTGTGTTCATGCATGACTAAAAGGGACCATTTTATATCTCAACCAAGGAAAAGTATATTGCGATAATTACTGTTATTGTTTTATTGCCCAGCTCTTCTTTCCGGCATCTCTTTCTGCTAGAGTGGAATAAAACCTGACTGAGCCCCCATGCTCTCCCTCACTAAAGCCCTTGTAATGAAATGTGTGCTTCACCAATCCGAGAGTCCTGTAGGTAACCATGCAAGGACGTGTCACCTTCACACTGTGCAGTTGCTGGTCATTTTTGTAACAGTACCCGCAAGAGATCTGTACCTTATCTTAGAGTGGGACAAATATTTATTTTCAGCTCTTTTTACGTTCAAACTAGCAGCAGGCTGTATGATGAATCATTATGATAAATTGCCATATGTGAACCATTTGAATAAGAATTGTTATATTTGGTTTTAATTGTTTCATAATTGTGACATTACTGGATCTTTATTTTCTGGTCCAACCTTTTAAACCTGAGAAACAGTAAATATTGTGAGGGATATAGTGAAAATGTCACTTTATTTGTCCTAACCATGACCTGTTTTCACTC
>JBBIGA010139494.1:0-20503 GCA_037576975.1 Alestes dentex | reverse complement strand
TTGGAAGGCTTTCCACAAGATTTTGGAGTTTCTGTGGGAATTTGTGCCCATTCATTCTGTAGAGCATTTATGAGGTCCAGGCACTGATGTTGGAGGAGTAACTCATGGTGAGTATATGAAGTAACCATTTTCACTTCAGCAGACAAAGCTAGAGCCAAACAAATGTACTTTCTCATTGTTTAAATGTTGGAAATTTTTAAATTGATGTTTAAACATTTTAATATTGTGTTATTTTTTTTCCTTTTGCTGATTCACTTTCCAGAATTTGATTATTACTTGTTTCTTCCTGTTTGTTCTTCAGTATGGATTACTGTGTTGATCCTGACTGCCTGAATAGTGACCCCTGTCATATTCAAATTCCATAGTAGCCGGACTCTGAGCATACATCTCATTGCACATTTACAAATACTGATAGTGATGTTATACTGGGCAAGTGTTGTTGTAAATGTTTATTTAACGTTTTGCTTATGAGTGATACATTGTTGTGTTATGAGCTCAGGATTCTTCATGTTCACAGTTTGTCATGTTTCAGTTGCACCATGTACAGAGCAGAATACATAAAAAGAAAAGTAATCGCACAAAAATCAGTCAAAACACAGTTTTATTGGACTTATTGAAAAGCAAACAAGAGAAGAGTCATGTATTCACAGTCATATATGAGTTAACATTTGAATGCAAAGAAGAATATTGAAATAAAGATAATAAGTTAATGTAAAATGAAAAATTCCATGTAATTTTGAACTGTTTCCAATAAAAGAAATATTCACACAGAGTAGAAGTCAGTTGGAGTTTACAAATTATGTAAAAATAAAAATAAAACAACTAAAAAAAATGTCAGAAATCGAGTCTGTACACTTGAAGACGCATCGTCACAACATCTGAGTGATGATGTTTGTATTCTCCTCCTCCACATCTTCATTGGTGTCCCGTGTTTTACTGGGCACTTCTGAAAGAGTTTTTACATTTTAAATTGAGTTTTTATCTCCAAAGAAAAAAAAACAAATCTTGAACAGGTTTTAAAAGATAATTTTCTTGATATTAATTTTTAATGGGCTGATAATGTTCTCACCTCTCTTGAATGGCCCTCTTGATGTAATTTTGAGCAAAGCTGGACTCTGGGTTCAAGCATTTTTGTCCTGCACCGTTCTTCAAAGTGACACTAAAAATCAAAATGAAACCTTTTAGATTGCTGAATTGAACTGAATTGCGTGTCACTGTACTTCATTATTGTAATGACTCGATAGGCAACTTACATAATTTCTACATTTTCGCAGGACGGACCAGCAGGATGAATTTCAATCTTCTCAACACGTTGTAGACGGACCATGTTCAGCCCAGGACCTTGACATAAGCACCTCTTTACACTAGTCCTGGCCTGTCCTGCAAATGGATTAAATATATTCGCTGCATTAATTACTCATTCATCCAGTGTAATGGATATAAACAATGCTGGAGTCAAATTTAAGTGAATCTCTTTAATGAAAGAAAGAAAACATCTTACCTTGCACAGTAACCAGGCAAACTAGGAGAACCAAAGCTGCAGCAGACTTCATGTTCTTTAGGATATTTTTGGTGATGTTTTTTAGGGTTGTGTTTGTGATGCTTTGAGAATGAACCAGTGCTGACTCCAGTTTTATATGCTCAGATCGGGGCTTCCCTCTCTCTCCCCGCTTCTGATTTCCACTTTTCTGATTTTCACTTTCTACAGTACGGCTTCCTCTCAGTTTCAACTTCTTTCTACCTTGGAAGTGCTTTCTTCATATTCAGCTGTACCAATTTCATCACATGGCTTGGGATGTCCTAAAGAGGAAGTTTCTGCAAGTTTATTTGAAATACTTGCAAAATGAAAATCTTCAGCACCTTCCATAAATTTTGTAACATACATTATGACAGTACTTATGCCACCATATAACACCATATTGCCCTTGAAAGAAACATACTACACTTTATTCATTTTACCAAGTACAGTAAATAATTTCAAGCAAGTTAAACCTAAATGTTTATTAAATGCTTTTGAGAGCAATCTTTTGAAAACTACACATTCAGTGAATAGCTTGATACAAAAGCGCTCATATTAGTTGAAGTTAAAACAAAATCTGCATGTAACGACAACATTTTCCTACAGTTTTCAAAGTATGTTTCCCGTTTATTTGTTTGAATTCATTTAACTTAAAAAAAATGTCCCTAATACTATGTGTTTAGGTCTTTGTTTTTATTTGCCAGTAATCCAGATCAGGTTTAGAACATTAGTGGGCTCCTGAGTGGCACGGCTAACCACTGTCCTTGTAGACATAATAGAAGTGGCAGTGAGTGATCTCCTCCAAGCGTGTTGTAATGTTCAACGGCAGTTTGAAAAGACGATGTCTGGCTTCTTGTTACTAAGAGGAAGCAACCTCCTATTCAATATGTGTACCTGCAGACAGCTCTTTGTACTCTGAGCAGCGGGTGGCCTAATGGAGCCCTGAGATCAGAGTTTGAATACCTGGACTGTTAATTACACCACTGAAGTACCCTTGAACAAGGTACTGCTCCCGGGCGTCCCCTATTGGTGGCAGCCCCCTGCTTAATTTGGTGAATGGATTAAACGCAGAGAAAGAATTTCACATTGTTCACACTGTGTGCTGTGATGTGTTCATGTGTGACTATAATGTGTATGTATGCACACGTCCTGTGTGGCACTGTGTGTGTATATACACGTTCAGCATGTCAGTATGTGTGTATATGTACATGTCCCGTGCAGCAGCGTGTGTGTATTTACATGTCCGGTGTGTCTGTAATATAAAAGGTGTAATATTAAGGGATTACACACTAAGCTGAAACTGATGTAAAAACCATCATTTAAATGCTTCAGATTTATTCAACAAAACATAGAGAGTAAAACCTACCCTTAACTCCAACATCACAGAAATCGGTGTCATACCCGCACTGTGTTAAAGCGTTATCTTTAAGAAGTTCCATGCAGAGGTGACTTTTCCTTCTTGTCACTTAGAAAATGAGCGATTTGACCAGGGGTGCACAAACTTTCACATACAGTTGAAGCAGCTGCTGCCGCCTTTGATCTGCTCTGTATTCTCTGTATCAGTAAGATTTAAGAGACAATAGAACCCTGTGAGGATTTCCTCTGACTTAGAAGGAGGATGATGTCCAGAGTTAAATTAACTCCCACAGACCTGATTTCAAAATGTTTACGGGGTTTATATAGATCCACCGTTAAATGAACACGTTTTAAAGTGTAAAATATTTAACACCATGCCAGAGTTCCTTCTTTAAATTCACAGTACATGGATGAAGTAACATGAAGGTACTAGACAAATAAAACTGAAACTGAAACTGATGTGGAAACCATAGTCATATGTTCAATTCAGTAAAATAAGATCAAGTTACGGCTCATTTAAATCTCCTCCAGTGTACAGCTGGCAGCAGATTCATGCACTTCATCATCTCTATCATCATTTTTAAAATGTCCAGAATATAAAAACCCTCACAAAGTAATGTAATGCCTGTCACTGCAGAACTTCTAAACTGATTTTCAATAGATTTGTGAAGCAAAGTTGTGGATGGAAGTTAATTCTACTTAATTATAAATGCCCATAAGTTATCAAGATATCCCTGAGAACACATCTGTTACATAAAAAAAAACATTCCTGGGGTTTTCAGGCATTCTGTTTACAAGGTTTATTGTGTTTCAAGTGTGTACAACAGTTCAAACATGAAAATCATAAAGGTGCAATAAAAGACTTTTTTTTTTGCATTGCATTTTAAAAATTCATGTTGTTGGAAATATACAAATGTCTTTTAAATTAACAGGACAAAACACAAAAAAATAAATATTTGAAGGTATTATAAATAAAAAACCAAACAAATTCCATAACAAAACTGATATTCAGTTCGAGTAGCAGGTAGAAGTTGGTTTGGAAACTGGTTTGGTGCAGGATTTTGAAACGGTGAATGTTCACAGGATCTTCTTCCACTCCTTCTCATTTAAACAAATGTTGAGCACTCCTAAAAACGCAAAGCAACATTTTAAAAAACACTTTTAAAAATATGAAAATTAATGTAAGTCTGTTTTCCATTTTATTTCATTTCTCGAAAAGAGACAATTTATTTTAGTCTTTTGTGCTGTGTCAGTAAAATTCATATTCATATATATTGGAGCTGATGTTCTCACCTCTTCTCAATGGCCTTCTTGACATAATTCTGGGCCAGTCTGGATGCTGGATTCAAGCATTTCCTCCCTGCACCGTTCTTCAAAACGACACTACAAGGTGAAACCAATCAAGTTAGATGCTTGAATAGAACTGAATTATATGGTACTACACAGCATGACTGTGAGCTGTTACTGGACGTACATAATTTCCACATTTTCACAGGACGGACCAGGAGGGTACACTTCAATCTTCTCAACACGTTGTGGACGAACCACGTTCAGCCCAGGACCTTGACATAAGCACCTCCTTACGCTGGGCCTGGCCTGTCCTGCAGGTAGAAGTTTGCAACACTGTTACACCTTTTTTAAGGCTCTTCAAGCAATAAAAGCACCACAGTAAGCATCTAGTGGACCTGAAATAAAAATAATAATCTTACCTTGTACATGCACTGTAAGTACACAGGCGAGCACAATTAAAGCAGCAGCAGACTTCATTTTGCTCTTGTTCCTGAAGATTTTCTTGGTGTTCCTGAAGATGCTCTGTTGCCTGCTCAAGATGCTTTGAGAATGAAGCAGTGCTTCATTTGGTTTTATATGTTTAGAGTGGGGTTTTCCTCTCTCAGCTTTACGCTTTCACTTTGTACAGGATATCTTCCCATCTATGCTTCCTTATTTTGTGGAAATACCCAGTTTTATAAATAGTAGTGTCTGGCTGCGGAAGGTCTAAGTAGCTGTAGACGTACACTATGTAATCTATGTAGAGATTTTTTAAATTTTGTTTCACAAGTATTACTAGGTATGAGACTTTTGATTTCATGTTCATCTGTACCAATCAAACAATATTACACTTCATTCATATTATTTTTAATAAAGAGGCAACTTCTAGCACTGTTTATTTACTTAGTATTATCCAATTACTGCTCGGAATGAAACCCAGAATTAGAACACAAAAACCTGAAAACATGGCGTGTGACTTGTGGAGGAAATAAATGCTTATGGTGTTACCTTAGCCAGCATAAAGAGTCTTTTTGTCTGCCTTTTTTTAGCTTGAAAACAGACAATATGTGAGGATATCAAACATGATGAATTCAAAAATCATGTTCAAAGTTTTATTCCAATAAAATGTATATGAAAAAATTGACAGCTTATACTTGCTGTTCATCTCACGGCGATGTGTGTGGTAAAGCTGACAAGAAGTTAATTAAGTCAAAGTGTCAAAGTGAACTTTGTCAACCACATACAAATAGACAGACAGACAAGTAGCAGAGCTCATGGACCACAGTGTACAAATACATATACACATAGCGCAAATAAGATTTTGCCAAGACATACAGGACAGTGCCATACAAAAAGTAAGTAGGCAGTATGGCAATAAAATCCATCCATCTTCTGCCCCTTTATCCTGCACTCGGGGTCTGGAGGCTGTCTCAGCTGCAATGGGCGAAGGCGGGGTCCACCCTGGACAGTCGCCAGCACGTCGCAGGGCCACATTAAGACACAGACAACCGTTCTCACTCACAGTCACACCTAGGGGCAGTTTAGTGTGCTCAGGTGACCTATACCCAATGCATGTATGTTTTTGGCGGTGGGTGGAAACTGGGGCTCCTGGAGGAAACCCAGGCGGACACGGGGAGAACATACAAACTCCACACAGAAAGACCCTGCACCCGACCCGGGTGTCAAACCGAGGGTCTTCTTGCCGTTCGGCAACAGCGCTAACCCCTGCGCCACCGTGCCGCCCTCGGCAGTAAAATAGCCACCATAATACTCAAAGACTTAAATGAAATGTTGATTAAGCATGTTGGGAGTACACGGGCAGCGATGTGCAATGTATGTTAGTGTGCAATAATTTGCTAATAAAGACCTGAGCATGAACCTGAGTAGCAACATGAATTTCTGCAGTACTATTTTAAATGCTAGTGCAAATAATCGAAGACGAGGCAGTTGGTGAAAAACAACAAAAACAAAAACTACGCATTTTGAACCAGTTAAAAATGATACTATTTTTACAATAGATTGACTAAAAGGAAATTAAATCAATTGTGCACTGTCATTTTCCGCAGACGGCTTCGGTCCCACTGCAGAAAAGGTCAATCTCATGGGAATTCTTCGTAATAGTAGGTTTTATGAGAAAAGAGAAGTCTTTAAGCTGGTTTAGTAGCTTGTGTAGAGTAGAGGGATTATTATAAGCTGCTGTTCCTCAAAGCAGCAAATGAAACTCAAACTAAACTTTCTGACCGCTTTTCCACTGGAAACTACTGTTTGGCCATCAAAGAGAGAAGTAATGGGCATGTGGTCCACATTGTGGTTATTAGGAATTTGTAGACTTTCTAAATACGTCTAGAATCATCCATAACATGCATAAAACTAGGTAGCAGCCAATCTGGAGTCTGAATTTCCACCATGATGGGATGGCTTTTCATGGAGATGATTTTAATTAGCTAGCAAGTGAATGTCTGTAAAATCACACTGATAAAGACTTGTAATTTCAAGGGCTAAATAGAATGGTACTGTTCTAGCTGGCCTAATGGCATATTGCTTTTAATTGGCGTTATTGACATGCACTCTCGATGAATTCTACCATTACTAACAAGGGCAAGTTTTCAACTCCATCATTTCTTTTTAAATATTTATATTTAATCAAAAAATAACACATTGCATGAGTACCCTGACCAGATTCCATACATATTACAAACGTATGTCACATGCTTCAGAAGCATGCATGTATTTGGAGACAACTATGCTGGGGATGAGGTGAGGTAAGAAACAGAATGGGAAAACCCCTGAGACCATTATCAAACCAGACCTTTCCTGTCTTCAGCTTGCATTGTTCCCATGCAGGTTCAGTAAAGAAATTAAATACCAATAGGTTTAACTAGCAAAAGTACCCATCGATTTCAAACTATTATGGAATAGTTATTATTATGGAAGCCATTAATTGTATAAGCCACAAACAAACATTTAAAATGTGTACCGTTTGTAACAATAAGTACTGCATTGTAACAGTAAAGATCTTGGGTGGGGCAGAAAAGAAAGAGTTACTCCAACTGTTCTTGAGACAGAAGGTTTATTGCACAAATAATTTTGAACAGATCTTACTGACGGATCAGTATTATCACAAAGAAACACTCCAGGCCGTGTGATTGTGCTTTATATCTGTGTTGTACTTCCTTGAGAACTTGGTGTTATCTCAATCAGCTAATATTTATCTTGGCATTGTTATTCATCTTATTTGACAGAGACAGGGAGGTGATCCCTTCAGTATCAGGACTTTTCCCCATGTCACATGCTGCCCCTGTGATGTCTTTCATTCGTATGCATATACAGCTAAGCGTATATTTCCATACTGCCATTTGTATTGTTCCGTGTTCGTTGTTTTACTTTCTCCTTTAATGCCAAATGCAGTATGGAAACATCCTATGGTTGTATTTAATGCTCTTGTGTGTCTTTCTATTCATTTTCCGATGCCTGAAGTTTGTGATATTAATATTTTTACAGTGAGTTCCGAGTTAAATAACTCACAAGCTGAATAACTGACAATCCCTTCATTTATTATTTATAATGTAGCATTGCTTGACCAGTAACATGTATTAACCTGAAGCCGAACTGCCGAACTGGCAAAATATGTGCCTATATTTGATGTAAACTGACTGAAAGGAGATGTAGGGCAAACATTTTGTTACACATGTTATAAACACAAGCAAGATGTTGCACACATTCAGCACATGTGGAAGGGAGGCCTCACCATCACAGGCACGATGATGGCCTGGATAGCCTGCACCAGTGCGCTGTGACTCTGGAAGTGGCCATGGATTTTCTAAACTAGTGTTTCGTTGTTCTGATATCCTGGGACAAGTTGTCCCTCACTGTTCTCAGGGATCCCTTATCGCATGATTTGAAGGCCATGACTTGGGTTTTTAGCGGGGCGCAAACCAGTCATCCATGGCTTCTGGTTGGGCGTGTGGTGAAGGTCTTTGAAACAGTAACATCCTTGATGCACCTGCAGATGTAAACAGCCTCCCTTGAACTCCTCCAGGTTGGTAGAGCTACTGTAGTTCGCAGCCTCCCTAAACATGTCCCAGTCTGTGTGCTCCAAGCAGCCCTGAAAAGAAGAACTGGCTCCTGGGGTCGGGTTTTCATGTGCTTGAGAAAGGGTGGGATGAACGAATAAGGATTAGTGTAATATAGACATGGTCTGAGTCGCTGAGGTGGGAGTTTGGGTCAGCCCTGTACACACAGAGTCCAAAGTCCTGCCCTCATAGCAAAAGAATTTAGGGAGTATAGTCTTGAGTGTAGACTACAGCCAAATCAGTTAGAAAAAGGGTCCTTCAGCATGCTTTGCATTAAAATAAACTGTATGAAGAAAAAGAATAATAAAAATAGCAGTGTCATTACTAAAGGGCTTTACATGTGGGGGCTTCCCCTCTCTAAGCCTTGAACTAAGCTACTTTCAGTTTCTCAGCATCGTTTCATGCATTGTTGTTTGATTTCTCTGAAACCCTTTTTCTTGTAGTCAGCAGGGCTCAAAGCTAACCCAAAGTTTACATCATCTTGTTTTGGTTCTCATGAAGTGAACTCTTAGATGCCCTCCGCAGCTTGATTACAGAGACTGTTTATAAGAGTCAGCATTTGGATCAAGCTGCTGAAAAGCAGCACTTGTCTGAACTTCACATAGGATCAGAGATCAGTCCCACTGTTCACTCCCAACTAAGATCCATTCATTTCCATATGCCTGACACCTCATGTGTGTTATAGCAACAGACAGGCAGTTGATCCCATGGTATCCAGTTTGCCAGTACTTTACTGACCTCCATCTGTCAACACTAAGTGGCCTTCCAGCCATTTTATCAGATATGTTTATTTATCATTTAAAATGAAATCAATCTTTATACATTTTTGTTATTGTATCACTTAATTAATTACATAATAGTACATAAATATGTAGCTACACATAAGTAAACAGTAATCAGTATGATATTAACCCTGTTTTCTTATGCAGTCATGTATAGTTCATTTTAACTTTGCAGTCATATTGTACTTCCTCTAGGTAAATAAAGTATCTGTTCAACTTCTTGTGGTGAGAACGTGCACATCACTTCTCCAACTGTGAAAGAAAGCACTGTTTTGTGGTTGCAGTTTTTGACGGTAGTACATGTATGAAAGAAGCAGATCAAATTAAAAGAACAAGTTTTGTTTCTTAAGTATGTTTTTCTTTCATGAAATGGAACGTCCAAAACAGAATTATAGGCATTTTTTTCCCGGTTCTGTGTCTGAGTGGTGAAATCCATAGTCCTCTCATTGTAAGCTTAATCCCTGGTGATGCCACAGGTTCCAGCAGAGCACAGTTAACCTCCCTCTCTCCGGATAAGTAAGATGACCCTCCCTCTCCCTAATTCTCACATAACAGGTTTTGCAGTTTGCTTTTTCCTCCAAGCTGCGATGTCAATGATGTTGCATTAGAGACGGTCTGAAGAAACAATGTGGCTCTTCAGAGGAAGCACATGCTAGCCTTTACCCTCCCAGCATTTTTTGGTATTGTGAGTTTGGGGATTTGATTGGGAAATTGGGAGAACTGATGCTGCTGTGTGTAAAAAACAGACAACTAACCTGATATAGTTCAGTTCACGAAAATGGAAACACGGAAAACTGACATTTGTGATAAATAACATTAGTGCTACATCAGCGAGCATAATCTGCAGTGAGTTTGCAGGGAAGAGGATCTAAAGGTTAAAACGCGAGCACTTTTTAGCTTGTTTTGTGTCTTTTGTGATGAGACTTAGTTATAACGAAAGCTGCCACATGAAGCTGTTCCTCAAAGTGTTTTCCCCCCGCCGGATAAATGCCAATAATGGAACACTACAAAGTCATCAAAAAGTCATTATGAAACACAGGCCACCAAGAGGTTCCTCATGTTCCTGGATAGGTAAGACTTCTAAAATTCCACAACCTAAAAAAACTTCTAAACCATGCAAAACAACAATTGCTGATGAACTGTTTCACACATGGTCATTATTTATGTATTAGTTAGTTATCAATTTAACATCCTTAAATGCGTGTACTGCATTCATTTTATTTATATGTTGTTTTATCTAATGCCCCAAAAGCTCCTTTATAAAGAACTTAAGAATCCCACCAGCAAATGCGGTCAAGCAACTTTTATTTATTGTCTTATAAAGAAAACTGAATACAAAAAATACTTTCATCATCTACAAAAGAACAATAGGTAGACATTTCATCGATAGAGGTTAAATCATGCAAACATTTTAATTCCTCTCTCAGAAGTGAGAATGACGGTTAAAAAGAAATGCAATAATCCAACCCAGATTGTTAAAGCATCAGTGATCACACAGATGCCACATAAAGACCTATAATGAGCATCATAATACCTAAAATACAAATATAGTGCACTACTAAATACAATGTTCTACTCATCGAAAGAAAACTCTATTACGGATTGAGTACTCATATGTGATGCAGAAACTGGTAAAGGCAGAGTGATCACATGTAACACAGCAAAAAAATCCCCTTTAAAACCAGTCCAGACAGCAGACAATCAGCTTTAATCGTTTGTTGTAATAGGCAATATTTAGCAGTAATAAATGCAGAGACATTCCCCAAATACTGTACATTTTTCTTTGAAAATGTTTCAAAATGTGCTCAGCCCTGTGACTAAAACCGCTACCCTGGGGGTAGGATTATGTTGCCCACACTCTTCGCTATACTGTCTTAGAAGGGTCTCAGTTTCCTCTTAATCATGTGACTTACTGGTGTTTCTCCTCCTTCAGTAGGGTAAGCAGTTTTTTGGTAACACAGATACACATACATTGTGGATACATGACCTCTTCATAAATATTGTCTTAAATAATGCAAATTAATGTGGATACATCCACTTTGAAATGACCAGTTTCAAGCTCATGAAGCAGTTTTGTGTACTGTGCGTAATTCAAATTGTATGTGGAGGAAAAATAAGGTTCTACGTCGGTGGAATGTCTCTACATGTGAAGTGTGGTTTCACTGCTTGTTCCTCCTCTGCTTCTTGCCTCTTTGAGATCCGGGCTTCTTTCCACTGTAAGGGGAGAAAAAGGTAAGGCTGTAAGCTCATATTCAGAGAGCCAGATATAAGCTCAAACTGAAAGTTGGCTAGCAAGCCACAGATGGTATTCAGGTGATGGCAGCTGCTCACAATTTGCCACTTAAGATTCTCTGTCCTTGTTTTCCTGCAGGATCCAGGCAGACCTTCTTCCCTGACCTGACAGTTACTCTGCAGGAAAGCAGAAAAAATTCAAAGCACAGTTTATGATCTCCAAACAGTGATTCAACTACAGTGTAGTTGTACCTAACAATGACGCAGTTTGGGGCTGACATCACTAAAAGCGTGAACAGTCACAAAACTTTAACTGAAACTACTTCGAGTGTCAGATTTATCCCTGTGCCTCCTTACAAGTATAGTTGCTTTTATGCAGCTGGTCGTTTTGAGCAAACTGAAACTACAGCTCTAATACCCCCCCTCCCAACCCTCCTGTTATCCGTCAAAGTGACGCAGAAAGAATGCAGTATGGGCACGCTTGGTGTATTAAGAACGAATATATTGAATTATTTTAAAATACTATTTGCAAAAATACTTGATTTTAAAGGGGAAATCTGCATATTCCTACTTTTATTTATCCGATGTCATGTACAGTAGATCACTACTACCGAAAACTGTGGTCTAATAACCAGCCCTAAGAATCATTTTTGCCATTTTTACACTTACAGTTTAAAGCCGTTTACAGTTTCTAGCCATTTTAACACTTACAGTTTAAACACCTATGGGTTTTAAGTGGTAATGGTATTTCAACTATTAGACAACATTAGAACACCAACTTGATTAAGATGTAACGGCAGTGAGTAAGCATGCCTATTACTCCACAGTTTATATTATTCCACAGTTTATAGTTGTATTTTTTGCATGGGTGAGCCCACTAATGTGTTTTTCATATTGAGCATTATGTAATATGAGTCATCAGTTCTGATTCTAATTTAATAATAGGTATTACAATAACCAGATGCATGGTAAAATCTTGCTTACTGACAAACACTGTAATAGGGAAAAGAGTAAAAGAGGTTAGAATGGCTCTTTAAACAGTCGTTTAAAAAGAATGGTGCATACTCACAAGATCTCAGTTTTGAAGCAAGAGGGACTTGGGTTTAATGTTTCAACGTGCTTAATGCTGCGAAGTCTAATACGTTTCGCGATCCTTCCACTGCACGAGCAGCGATTACTTTGTCCTCCTACGCGTCCTGTAGAGGAATAAGGCCAAAGCGTTGTTAGTTAATAAGTAGCTCAAAGAATAAACAACCTTGCTTAAACACAGATCATAAGCACATGACGTGAATTCCAAAAAAACTTTTGGAATTGTTTTCCTTCTTCTCCTTTCCAGGCTTTTTTTAAATCATCTTGAAATGTAACTAAGTTCTGTACATGACTGTAGAAAACCACATTTGACTGGTGGAAGTTATATTGATATAATTACATTTCATCTCACCTGCACATAGCGTTGCAGTTATCGCAAAGATGACAACAAACAGCAGAGCGAGCGTGGTAGTTTTCATCCTGGAGCCTGGCTTGTAATGAGGAAAGAAAAGTGCACACACCTCACACAGACTTGTAGACAGGATGGGGCTTCATTTATTATAGAAACACTTTCACTTTCCCCTCCACCAGTAACGCATTCTCAGCACGTGGGTCATTCCTTGTAGGAAAATCCCAGCAAGAGGGGCAATAGCCGTGAGCCTAAGTGACCCAGCACTCTGTTCAGATATAGGATATCAGGAAGCGCTCCACAGTCGCAGAGATGTTTGAGTAGAACAAAAAAAAAAAATCAATAATTATATAAGAACTGTATTGCATTTATGGCGGGTATCTTTCTTGCTTATAAATGGCATTGCAGAGGACTGCGCATTCTATATGTTTACTTAGGCTTTTAAATATTACATTAGGTTACATTGTTATGTTAAGTATTACATTTATTTACCATTTTCCAGTCATTTCTGTTACATTCATTGTATTCTTATTTTTTTTTTTAATACTTACACGTATTTATTACAACGCCACATAAAATACTCTTATATAGTACACAATGAATTTCTAAAAGTGTATTATTTTTTAGAAAAATCTGTGGCAGTTTTTGTAAATATTATACTGCAGATGATCCTAGTACTAAGGAGAGTGGCCTGAACTCACATTAATTACGGGAAATGCACTAAATGAAAGGAGGAGTTTGGATGCCTCCTGGTGGATAAGCTGGTCTGGTCGTTTCCTTTTTACAGGACATGAATTTTATTAATAAGCAGCATAATCCACAGTGTGTTTTATGTCAGATGTCAAATTGGGCTGAGTCTTGTAATGATATTATGTCTATTCACAATCAAGCTCATTATCTTATGTACAGATGGAAAGGTTAATACCGACTGCAATCGTTTGTAGCGTGTCAAAGCGCCTTCCTTAAGTAGAGCAAACATCCTGCATAGTTTTCCCTGTTTAAAAATAGCAAATCCCATCAGAAGTGGCTGAAATAAAGTGGTCCCTTGAGGGACAAACAGGATTCCAATACAGCCCAGTGATTAGAGAGTTTCCCCTGTCACCAAAAGGTCTTGGGTTTGAATCCCTGGACCGCTAGTAGCACCACTGAGGTCAATTTGCTTTATAATCACCTTTTCCTGGCACCACACTGACCTCTAGGACAGGAAAGAGCAAAGCATGATAAACACAAGGATTGGTAGATTTTTCTAGGTCTAAAAAGTAACATAATTCATAGTTCTCACCTGGGAATAGTGCTGCCTTCAAGTCGAGTTTGAATGATCATGTTCATGATCTAAACTCCCACAGTGTCATGATTACTAGCGGGAAACTCTTTTCGAAGACGCCTAAGTTGGGCCTGTTAACAAAATACTGTAACAGTACGTATTCAAAGCCTGACGTAACACAACAGGCAGAGTTCTCGATGATGAGTAACAAAGATTAAGCAGAGACTAACAATTAGACATAGGTGAGGAGGTACTGAGGGTCTGGAGCGAGGCCAAACAGGAGACAAGACCAGAAGAGAGACTGGACAGGATGGAGCTGGGACAGGAAACAGGAAACCCTTACAAGATGCTGGGGTCAGTATGTATTAGCTGCAGAGTCTGAATCCTGTCTATGAAACTATGAAAATCATAATAAACCACACACTAAGCTATTGTTGCTATTTTAAAAAGAAAGAAACATCACTATGAAAGTGAATTCTGAATAGCTAAGGAAATAAAACACTTCCTCATTCTTTGTAAAGCTCTCTAATGAAGAAAAAACAAATCTTAACACTGTAAGATTCGTTTAAGGGCACTACAGAAAGCACCTGAGAAGAAGAAGCTTTCACTGTAGGTAGATATATAGACAGACAGATCAATACACAAAGACAGATATATAGCTCGATAGATGGATAGATAGACAGGCAGACAAACGGACTTTAGCGTAGTGCTTGGGGGTCGGGGGCGTCTTGCGCTGGGTTAAAAAAGGGCGGGAGACGAAACGAATGATTTTCATGGTTCCGGAGCCCATGATTAGATATCATAAAACTGCAAGTCACAGTCTACTCAATACTCTGCGTCCCAAATCGCCCCCTTCTGCACTTCACACACTACATTCCCGAATGTATACTGTGTACTATTTTTACACACTATTTAGTGGGGTAGTATGCAGTTTTTAGACGCACCAATGTGTTTATTTTCTTGTCTCGTAGAAAAGTACTAACAAGGTAGTACCTGCAGGGTGAAGCGAGTCGTTACTCAGCAACCGCTGCCCAGCCTTGACTTTTTTGGTGATAAAGGGCGCCCTCTTGTGTTCCACTGCAGAAATGCACATTAATGTGCTGCAGCCTCCAGATTTCAAGATGGTTAAATACAACACTTAACCCTCCTGTCGTGTTCACCTCCCGCCCCTTACTTTAGTGTTCCCGGTCAAAATTGACCGGTCTGTTTTGACTGCTCTTAAATTAGCACAAAAACCTTTTTCACCACCAAATTTTTATTCAACATTCTTCACATGTTGTGAACAATGTCTCAAAGTAGTGTTTAACATGAATTTATACAATTAGACATAAAATAACTGCGGTGAAAATACAAATAGGCACTGAAAATGTATTACAAAATGAACATGTAATGTAAAACCAAAGACCAAACTCAATATAAAGTTGTGCAATATTATGTGTTATTATGCCCTTGGAGACCGGCTGTCATGTCCAGTACAATGAGCATGCCCTGTTTTTTATTTTTTTCGGCCCTTTTAGTACTGGGTTCCCCCATGTATACCTGCATATTCCAGGCATAGCTGCTCCTGGCGTCACATGCTACCCAGATCTTTATTCCATATTACCCTGGTTTGCTTGGAATGTACACCTTGAAGGAACAGCGACCTCTGAAAGGAACCAGGCGCTCATCAACTGTCACCTCAGGGCCTGGATTGTACATAAGTGGTAGGCACTCCACCCACCTGTCCCAAATGTTCCTGATGGCAGTGTATCTCTGTTATCAAATCGAATAATTCTTGAAAGGACATGAAACTGTTGTAAGGACATAGTTGCCCAGAATATAGGCCTGCCAGACTCTGCATCCCACAGACTTTTTGTAGCCTCATTGTTTGAGCGATATACTCCTGCTAAAATCAACAGACCTATGTAGGCTTGGAGGTCTACCAGGTCGATTTCTCTCCGGATGTCCCCAAACACACGCTTCCCCTCCAGGTTTGTCATTTCCAGTATAATTCCCTCAATGGACTCTGGTAAAAAGAGTTGGAAGCTAGACTTGATGTCATCCACACGAGATGTCACATACCGTGTTGGCCCTGGCGTCATCTTTATGATGTTTTCCACTCTCGCTCTACTTCCTCTGTCCTGGGGGGATGAAGACCAGAGCAAGTGTCCACTCTTGGACTGGAATGTCTCCTCAGGTGCCTGTTCTTCAGGTGCCTCTCCATCTGTTGACTGGTCAGTCTCCTCAAAGTCTGGATCAAAATCTGTGTTGTCTTCCACTTCCGAGACATCCTCCTCTATCTCTGGTTCAATTTCAGTGCCCTCTTCATCATGTCCAAAAACCTGGACCAGAACCTCTTCGACAGACAACCACTTGATCAGTCGCCTACTCATTGTGCTCAGAGTAAAAGGAGTGCAAGGCAAACATCAAGCTATATATATGGGGTCTGTGTGAAGATGATATATTGATTAGTCTGGAAGGTGTGGTTCATGTGAGGGATAGGCACAAAAGCATGGGAAATACATTGTTCAGTCTGAAATGTGTGTGTGAGTGAGTGAGTGAGTTGGGGTGGTGTGTATGGGGTTGTTTTCTGTCTGATGGATGAATATAGTCTGAATACCCATTCATTTCCTATGGCGGTCACTTTTGACCAGGAACACCAGGTGTAACATTATTGATTAAAACACTCAAAATTCAGTGAAAGTGGTGATCATCACTTTTAGGTGTTCAGGTGCATAGTGTGGAGGATATCATAAGGCCTTGAAGTAATCAGATGTAAAACACAATATTTATGAGTGTTTTAATTTGTAAATCAGTCAGATTTGACCCGAACACGACAGGAAGGTTAAATGACTACTTGTTTGGAAGCACAATTGCAAGGAAAACAAAAACGAACAAAAAAGAAACAAAAGCAATTAGGACTTAGGATTGTCAATTTAAAATTTTTTTTTTGAATTTTCTTTACAAAATGTTTGTGGTCTCAAAGTGGAGTCTGAGGTGAAGTATAATGTAACAAACCTCCCCTTATTCAGTAAAGTGAGGTTGCTAACAGATCTGCTTTATAGGGTAGGGAAGAAACCACCAACACATGATATAGTCACCAAGTATATTCTACATTAGCCAAAACATACACATACACATACACAAATCCCCATATATACAGTCCATATATACCCTGGATAGTGACCATCAAAGTCTTTTACTACTGTACAGTCTTTATTTGTCCTGCTGGCCCAGGAACCTCCTGCCCACGTAGACTCTCCCTCGGCTAAGGCAGGGAAGGGTAGGCTCCAGGATGGTACCTCCTCCACAGATCCCCGACAAAGAGATACTCCAAAGCAAAACCAGGATAGAAAGGAAAAGAAAAGAAACAAAAAAACACCTGCTCCACCTAACAGGTGGAGTACCCATTAACATAGGTTTTGACTTAGGGCTTCTGCTGTTGCTGGTAGCCTAGCCTAGCTTCCACGGCACCTTTTATGGAGTGAGACCGGAAATACCACCACAGCCAGTAACGGCACCCAGCTGTTACTCCTCCCAGGTCACACTTACAATACTCCCAGACATCCTTGCTTATTTCTGGCCAATAGGCCACTTCCAGTTGCCTTCTCAGGGTCTTCATCCTCCCCAGATGTCAGCTGAGAGGATTGTCATGAGTGTATTGGATCTACTGCGCTCGCAGTGACCAGCTGTAGGTGACTACCATCTGGGGGGTTTTCGGTAAAGAAAATGAATTTTACTGATGTCTGGGTTTGAAGCTTTGGCATCTTCCCATAGAGGTTGCAGCCCTACATTCGTTCTTTGTGC
The DNA here is from genome assembly GCA_037576975.1 of Alestes dentex. NCBI lineage: Eukaryota > Metazoa > Chordata > Actinopteri > Characiformes > Alestidae > Alestes > Alestes dentex. The sequence goes on along the minus strand of JBBIGA010139494.1, from coordinate 2,784 downwards.
CTCTTCCAGCTCTAGGCAGATCTCACTTCTGGTCCAGACTCTGGTGCATGGATAGATAGGGAATCAGGGGCAGTGTTGCACTGACCCTTCCTATATTGGACCATAAAATCAAAGGCCTGAAGCCGGAGTACCCACCTGGTGAGACGGGAGGATGGATTTGGCTGATTAAACACCCATGTTAGGGCTGCATGGTCGGTAATGATGGTAAACGGTTTTCCATCCAGGTACTGCCACCACTTCTCCACAGCCCACACCACAGCAAGGCACTTCTTTTCTGAGGCTGAATATTTTCCCTAGGCCCCTTGAAGCAAACAGGATGCATAGGGCACTACATGCTCTTAGGTAAGTACGGACCCAAGCCCTACATTGCTGGCATCTGTCTGCACTATAAAAGGCTGACAAAAATCTGGTGGTGTTAAAACTGGGGAACTCTGAAGGGCCTGCTTTAGGTCATCGAAGGCTGACTGACAATCGGTGGTCCACCTGCTGCAGATGGTTGAAGTGAGTATCAAGGTCCATGGAACACACTACTATATCGTCAATGCAGACAAAGCGAAATTTGCCAGTAACATTGGCTAATACAATGGTCATAAGCCTCTGAAAGGTGGCTGCTGCATTTTTAAGAAAAAAAAAAAAAAACACTAATTTTACCCCAGAGGTGATGACAACTTTCTTAAGACTGCCTTGAAACCAATACATGAAAAAAACGCCCGGGAGGTTGTTCGAATTCAGTACCCAGAATTCAGTGCAAAACAGAGAATAAAGGAAAACTCCCATGAATATTTTTTAAGGGTACAGTTCCGTAATCAATTTACAGTACATTGTCCTTTATAATTATGGGTATTTTTTACAGTGTGTTTATCTTATCTAAAGTTATGGTTAGATTTAAGTTTAAGGTTATGGTTATAGTTACGGTTTGGGTTCAAGTTAGGATTAGGGTTAGGGTTACGGTTACAGTTACGTTTACATTTAAGTTTAAGTTTAGAGGTAAGGTTAAGTTTAGGGTTACGGTTACAGTTATGGTTAAGTTTAGGGTTGGGGTTAAGATTAAGTTTAAGTTTAGGGTTAGAGTTAGGGTTAGGGTTATGGTTAAGGTTAAGGTTAAGGTTAACATTTAAGGCTTGGTTTAAGACTAAGGTTAAGGGTCTTAGGGTTTTAGTTATGCTTTACTCTTGCATTTCTACAGGAACACTCCAATTATTAAAACAGAAGTGATTCCATGATGTATCTTTAGATGTAGAATGTGTAGAACACTCTTAACTCTATGTTCCAAAACATTGTGTTTTCTTCTCCAGCCCAGTTCCTCCAGCAGATCAACAATCCACAGGATGCATACATACACACATACTGACACCCTTACTGAACATACAGCTGTGACCATTAATGTAAAACACATCCGCCTGTATTTTTTTAAGCTTTTAGAAAATTCCATGCTTTTCCAGCCTTTCTGCTCTAATGGAGGCACCACCAGCGTGGCCTTATGTTTCAGTCCATCTTTGCTTCTTTTGCTTCTTTAATAAATGGTGGAACCCTACAGAAAGAAAAAAAAATTTCATTTCGATTTCACACCGTCAAACCTTTTAAATCTCATCACGTCTTGCCTCCCACAGACAAGCCTTACTAGCAAAGGTTGGGTGTCTATAATATTTTTTTTTCTTTTTTTACCTTAAAATATCATATAATAGTAATAGTGCTGAAGAATATGTGGACATGAAAGAATCAGAGCAGCAGAAGGTCTTGGTCTTGTCCTGGAAAAGCCCCTCCGAGCACCGAAACTTCATTTACAGTCTGCAACTCAACTGCAAAACCTTTTTCACAAGACTTCTTAGCTTCATTTTTTGCAGTTCCAGCACAGGGTAATCCTTTAAGAGCTCTATGGTGATAAAACACAGTACTGTATGTGTATATACATCTCAAAATGTACTGGGTAAAAACCGTGAGGCATTGAATTTGATTCAAATGTGCACATATTTCCACATTACATGGCTTCTTGTCACACTTTTCCAACAAACTAAATAACTCATATAGCACAATGTATGCATAAGAAAATCTCAAGACATCTTGCACAAAATAAGTGAGATATTCTGTAGGTATGTCATAAGTATTTTGAATACATGCTGTGCATTTATGACACCTAACCCTTAACCCTTAGAACACAAGCAGCATGGAACCGCAATAAATAGTAAATCGTTGTCATACGATAAAACAACTCCTTAAATGGAAGTTCCCCCAGTGTGTGTTGGTGCTCGAGGTGTCAGATGTCATGCTGAGCTTTGTTTGGTGTTCCTGTGTTATGTATAACCAATGTTACTGTAATGTAAAAACTGTAATAATAATAATAATAAAAACCACAACTGGGGTTTAAAAACGGCGTCACACCAAAGGGCATCAGTGATGATTAGGGCTGATCTCCGGTTTGACCTCGCTGATTTCAGGATGCATACTTCTCATTTATAAAAACTCAGAATTTTATGCAAGTAAAGCTACATTTCTTGTGTTAGAGTAAAGCACTGCATCAACCAGACATCAACCGAAAGTTATAGTTTTAAAAGTTTTTCATATCTAGTCTGGGGTTGCACCCTATATTAAATGTCTCTAATAACTGTGTAATAATCAATTAACAATACAGGTAACAACAACAACAACAACAACAACAACAACAATGATAATAATAATAATAATAATAATAATAACAATAATAATAATAATAACGAACACCATGTTCAAGCATAAGGGTGTCCATATGTGCACTTGGCACCAGGACACCCTAGGCCGCAGTTCGAT
>JBBIGA010139478.1:0-20507 GCA_037576975.1 Alestes dentex | reverse complement strand
CCATCACCAAAGCAAACAAGAAGGGACTTAGAGCCGATCCTTGATGCAGTCCCACCTCCACCTTGAACTCCTCTGTCTGATAAGCTCTTTACACAAAACACAAAAAATAGAACAATGATTGAAATGGTTCTACAACTTAAACACATACATTTTATTATAGTTTTCATTCAATATATTCAGCAAATACACGGTGGGGTGTAAATGGAATTGTGTAATATTTAAGTTTGTTCCATGCAGATGTTGTATTAACTTCCTTTCACTTAGAACATAAACAAAACTTCTAATTTGACCAGTGATGCCTAAACCTTTGCCTACAACTAACATAATAATGTCATGTCTGCCCTCCTGATGCACAAGTAACATTACATTTCTGACAGCATGTCATTTATTTACTTGGAATATCGCTTTAATTGTTGCAGTGCAAGTCCTGCTTTGAATCTTTATAATATATTACGGTACGCTTAAAACATGCAGTTTTTTTTACATCAGTAACTGAAAGAGCACAGTTACAGTGGCCGTCATATTCTAATCTTACACTGACACAAACAAAATTGGACAGAAATTGCATATTATCCACAGTATTTACCTTAATTGTTTTGAGAAACCCATTGTAAAAATCTTATTGAAATTGTTGAGAAGGAGTGGAAGCCAGCAGCAGTCTCAGGTCAAAAAGTATTTCCATACCATAAGTATCTTATTTGATCACTTTGCAGCATTATTCCTTATGCATCTTGTTTGTGCATGTCCTGATCAATTATGTCACAAATGTAAAAAGAAAAAAAAACATCAGCGTTGTAATTGTAATGGTACATTACTTTTTTCTTATTTGCAGTGAGTTGCATTTTAGTGACTTCTTACTGAAACCACAGCACAGCACAGAATTTTAACTATTTGTTTTGAAGCTACTTACCATTCCTTTATTTGGATGTCTGGTTTCATTCTTTGCAAGGTTTATACAAATGATCAATTGCTAAATGCTTCTTAGCCACATAGTCTTAGACTTAGACTTGCAATAGGAAGGAACTCAGGGTCACAAAGTTTCCCTAAATTATGTGTCTCCCAGTCACACTTAAGATATCTTCAAAGGTTGTGACTGTAATAAAAAGTATTTTTTATAGTTATTTTAGTATTTTCTGCACTAAATTCTTAACATTAAGATGAAAAAGATATTGTATTTACCCTTTAAGGAATAAGCATAAGCAGTATGTGTTGGTTGAGAAACATTTGGTAAAGGGATAGATGAAAAATGTGTTTGATGATTGATGATGCATTTACTGTACTACTTGAATGTGAAAAAAGAGGGTTTGAATGGTACATTTTAAAACATATTCTCGAAAGCTGGGTGCTTTAGTGCTAAACAACTTAAGCAGAACTGTGACTTCAGTTAAGTGTTTTATCATAGAGAACAGTCAGCACATATGTGAAAATGAATAAGCACTGAATTTGTTTGACAAATGCAGCTGCAGAAATGTTTGCAGCAAAAGAAATGTTTGAAAAAGAACTGTGTATTTTTGTGTGTTAAAAAATATTGTATGTACTGATTATGTGCAACGTTAAAATGCAATTTGTATTTTCTTTTTTTCAGGGGAAAAAGTCTTTAATTGGTTCAGTATGTGATACAAACATTGTTTTATCATACTGATATGTAGACCACTATAAACCATCACACTGTGAATGATCAAAATTTAAAACTGTAGTTGCCATGTCTCTCCCAGGGCATTTGCTTTGGTCTAGGAACCTTGTCCAACAGTGCAGTTCATTTGGGTGTTGAGCTCAGTGTCATCACTGAGTTCTGGTTACCTGTACTTAAATTCTATAAAAGCTAACCTGAATCACGCATTAGGATGTCTCATTTCACCACCACTGTGTTAGTAACCTGTGTCCTCTTCTGCTTGCCTTTGGTCTCAGTGGAATGTCAGTCTGATATTCTTTCTGTGAAAGATTTCATTGTCAAAGTTGTGGCAGTTGAGTTTTTGTTCTAGTTTAGTCTGAAATGAGGATGTAAAAAGAACACAGAAGTGTTGTTACATGATGCCAAATCTGGACATGTATAATAAAATCTTATAATTACATAAACACAGAATCGAGTTCTTTTGCTTTTCTCAACATTGTCCTCACCGGGGCAGCTGGCAGTTGGCGTTCTACTCCAGGCATGTTGAGTTGTTATATGAAAGTCCATTAATAATGCTTTTCTAGTAAAGCATTTACAATATACAGTAAACCCCCGAAATACGCAGGGGTTACATTCCAAGAACACCCACGAATTCTGAATAAACGCGCATTTGTGCAATGGTTTAAAAAAAAAAAGTCTATTATTATAGTCTAAACCCTAAATATGCCCACAAAAATGCTCCCAAAACACTTTAATTTCATTTTTAAACTCAGATTGACACATTACCCTTTAAAAATTTAACAGTACAAATGTAAAAAATGTAACAGTACAAAGATAGCTACAAGCAGGAAACGCGGGAATGCTGGACTGCATCTGCCAGAGATGCATCACAGGGCAGCAGCCAATCAGCAGCAGGGAGAAATGAATAACGCTCTCAGGTTGGCTACTTTCAAACCTCCCGCCTCTGAGTACAGGGGTATTTCACCAACCCAAGTCCTGTTTTCTTTGTGTTTTCTCGACAGTACTAAAAATGTATAGTTATATTGTAGATGGAAATTGAGCTGAATATACGTTCGTATTTACTCACAAAATTAGTAAATTATATTTTTCTTAATTTAGCACTAAAATGCATGAAAATTATATATTGCCGCAAAATAAGCAAAAAAAATGCAGAGGAGATTTGTGGTTTCTGTGAATTTGCGGGGGTTTCCACGAACAATTATTAGTCTGCAAACAACTGAAGCCGCAAATGCTGAACCGCGAATTCACAGAGGTTTACTGTTTTTTAAACCTTATATTTGTGTATATCTAATGAAATCCTGACCTGAATAGTTTGAGTGATTCATTTTCCCTTCTCACGCAGGTATTCAGCTGAAACAAAAAAAAAAAAGTAATCGTGTACAAAATCATTTACAGAACAGGCTAATGGAACAGAAATGTATTTACATATATGTTTTTTAACACGTGACATTTGTGGTATATTTACTAGGGATGCCCCGAAAATAAAGTCAAAATAGACATGTAATATTACGTGATGTCACAGGTCACATCAGCACTCCCACCTTAAAACAACTTCTCATGTCCCTGCCAGTTTTGCATTGTGCATCGTGTTTAATAAAAAATATTTTAATATATTGACATGTATACATATTTAATGCATATTTATAAACAGCGCGTTGAAATATATTTAGAACATAAATGTTTCATGTTAACATGAGCAAATAACACACATTATATGTATAGTTTTACTTAGTTTGCTTTTACCTAGCTTCTCAACAGCTTCCACACAGACGCTGGGAGACATGTCCTCGTTGTATGTTGCAACTATGACAAAGAGAGAGGTTCTGACCAGAATCAGGCCATGTCCTCCCTAAGTGAAAAGGATGAAAAGACACTCTGTGGCTGTATGTCACTCTTGTACTTTTGTAACATGCTGTGCTTTTTACACACTGACACACATTTATACACTGACTTACACACACGAACTGACTTTTACACACACACACACACACACACACACACAGTCATACACAGACACACACATTGACCTTCACGCTTGCAAACTAACTTAGACATACACTTACAAACTGACACACACTGACTTACATAGACACAGTGACTTACACGTTTACATACTGACTTACACTCTGACTTACATGCTTACAAACTGACGAAAATACACTGACACACTGACAATCGCACGCTTAGAAACTGGCACACATACACACTGACACTCACACATGCACTGACACACACTGACTCACACTGACAATCACACGCTTACAAACTGACACACATGAACACACTGACAAACTGACACACAAACATATACTGACTTTCACACACACACTGACACAATAACACTGATTTACACACACACTTACACACAGACTTACACACTAACACACGCACTGACACACATTTACACTGAGACTTACACACTTGTAGTAAACTGAGTTTCTGTCCGCCCGGACACAGGTGAACTCTCTCTCCTGGAAGTGGAAGACCCGCTCTCTAGTCTCAGTCAGATTCCTGAAGGCATCGCTGAACATCTGAGCTTCTTGAGAAATGATCTAATGAAGACATTATTATTTAACATCTGTATTCAAAAGCCTTGAAGGTAAGCTACGCAGTCCGTGGACCAGCACTAAACTTACAAAAGGAGATAATGAGCCAAGCTCGTTCTTCTTAGCTTTAAACTTTAAACTTACCTGTAAGGTGGGGGAGACAGCCATCACGCTTCCACTTTTAGACATGATAAGAGCAGCACTCTCTACGTGCCTAGTGTGAATGAGGCAGTCGTCTATCAAATTCTGAAACTGGTTCATTTCGCTGTCCGTTTTCTCTTCGTTGCTACCCCCTAGCAACGTCCTTAGCAACCGACTGTGTCCCTAACACCACACTTCTATATTTTAACTACCACACTACTGAGAGCACTTCTGACTGTAGGGCTCCTGTTGTTCGGTGGGTAGTGTGCAGTTTCGGGACGCGGCCAGTGTCGTAGACGAATCTTGAGCTTTTGACAAAATAAAAAGAAGACAAATTTACAACAGAAAATGTCAATGTGTAAGTGTGTATGTCAATCACTGACTTACGACATCCAGCCCGTCCGTGGAACAACTACAAACGGGGCTTGCTGGGGTCCCATCTTTATACACCTGTTCTCAGCCTAGGTGATAACAGTTACTTTATCACCTCCTGGCCCCACGCTACTATCTTCCAACCTCTTCCAACAGGAGGTAAACTTGCATTCTTGTGCCACTAATATCTCAACCATAATGAAAAAATAATGACACGATTACATCAGGTACATTCAATGTCTTCATGTCATTATAGTGTTCCAGTTACCTTGAAAGGAAAAAACAGATACCAGAAACTATACATACTAAGTGTGCGAGATCATACAGGGTCCTCAGTAATAAAAGGACATAAGAAGTCTCTTGTCTGTAAATTATTAGACTTCAGCAATGTCTGCGCTGGTCCTTAGTTAATTGAGAGAAAACGATCTTTGTCAGTAATTCAGTTGTAAACAAGTTCATTACGTGTCTGGATATTAACTGGTGCATGGTAGAGAACTCTGCTGACTTTCCTCAAAGCAGTGTTGATGGTAACCTACAAGAAACCTGCATCAAAATCAGCATGGAACACCTGTCCTACAACTAACACGAGACTAACTGTTTATACACATACGCTTTAAATTTTCAATTAACTATATTATAGCAGTTATTATCCGAAACACCAGTGTTTAGTTTTTAAGTCAAGCACCAGCCAGCGTATTTTATGTACCTGCTTTCAGTGAGGAAGCTTTAAAAGGCATTAAATGCTTTAAAAGTTTGGTTCCCATTACCACATTTTTGACTCAGTACATTTCAGTAGAATTATGCACTTTACATCAAACCTGTCTAAATGACTTTACTTATTAACATACATTAATTATGCAAAAAATCCAGTGGAAATCAGTGGAATTTTACTTAAAACCAAAATGACCAAGAAGAACAGGAAAACCTGAAAAATCAGTTTTATTTGCTTCTGAGCTTTTCAACCCTGATTTTCGTTGCATATTTGTGCTCAATTTATGGGCTTTGCTTGCATCATTTGGAATAAATCTGCAGCAAATCCTGCACTCCTGGAACAGACAAAACACCGAGAGGGTATTTAAAACATTATTGCAGCTAAAATTCAAACAAACCTATAAAAAGCCTGCAGTGGATCATAAACCTCAGGCATTGTAAGGCAGATTACTAATGAAGCAAGGTGTAAATGCTGACAGCAGTATGAACACACTGAGCTGTTCCTTAAGTGTGGATAGTCAGAGACGCTTAAATTAAAATAAATAAAATACAAAATCAACAGTGATTTGACTGTTGTACAGTCACTCCTGGGTAATCACTTCACTTTGTACCACTGTAAAATATATATTTTCATTACAGAAACAAATTATTTATCAGCTACCATTTGTTAAGGACTTTAGATTCTCATCAGTAATTTCTGGAAAAACCGACAGATGCTAAAGCACTCATATTATAAAGCAAGGGTGCATAAATTAAACAGTATGAAGTTAGGCTAGTAATAGAGCTAAAAAAAAAGTAGTGTTCCCTTAAAATATCAAGTGCCAATCCACTAAAAATCACATAAAAAAGTAAATAAATTGACTTCTAATACAGCAAAAATAGACAGTATGTTTAAAAAAAAAAATAGAAATCCTGAGATATCTCTACATCCAGTGGTAAACTATCCTGGCAAAACCACTTATTTCCTCCATTTTAGGTCACTTGTTACACAAAATGGCTGCAAACTGTGAAACTTAGCATAGTCAACAATATACATTTGACAAGTCTTAGTGGGGGAAAAAAGTCACACATTCAGCATCAGGTTCCACAGCAGTTGAAAGTGTTGTAAGTCAAGGCAACATATGGAAGATCTGGAGGAGTTAGGTTACTTGTGTGCTAAACAGGCAGGTTTTTAAGATTAAATTCTCTTATTTAGGGGCTTTTCCATCAAACAGCTGCAGGTCGAGCCGGACCCACACCTCTCCCGTGGGCACTTCATGAAGCAGGAGCCGTCTGGTGGCTGGACCTTTATTCTCCAGCTCCTTCTTGATGGTGGCCACAGGAACCTCTGTGCGACCTAAGAAGTCTACAAGAGGAGGGCATGATACGGAGCTGTAAATTTTTATCAGATTTCATTACTTACTTCTACAACAAGTTCCCATCAAAATCAACACTTACCATCGGGAGAAAACTGCTCGCGTTCGTAAACGGTGATGCATAGAACATCCTGATACACGTCCTTGATGTGGAACTGACAGTTGAAGTTCCACTTAGGGTTGAGTGTGTCATTTAGAGTTCGAGAGGTATAGCACTGTGCACCCATAGTCACCTCACAGTAAGGATTGCTCTTTCCTAATTAGTGGCAAAAGGAGAAGAAAGAGAATGGTGTGCATTGAAGGGTTAAACAGCAGCTCATTCAAAAGTCCCATTCCCATTCTTTTACTTCTTTCTCAGAAGTTATGACATTTATGTAAAAACAGTCAGTCATTCATCTAATACATTAGATTTAAACGGTGTGTGTTTTGTTAGTGTGTCTTTTAGACATAGTATTAGTGGCCCTGTATTGTGCCTTATTCAAAAAGCAGTGGCCTAAAACAATCCCTATAACTTTGTTATGAACGGGTGGGGCTGAACTTCAGTAGACTGAAAGTAAGGATTTATGTAAATACATTGATTTTGTGACATCACAAAAACATGAACTGGAAAATCAAGGAAATTCTATTTGCTTTTTAATTATATGGATCCTTTAAGGATCAAAATGACTCACCACTCGATTTAGAAGACTTGAGCTCTGTAGCCTCCTGGATAGTGACAAGCAAACGGCCAATTCCACTGGCTTTCATGGATCGAGCTGACAAATGAATTTAACATAACTGAAGGACTGAATAACACTGTAATTATTAAAACAAAAGAGATTGTTTAGACATTAAGTAAGAAATCACCTTGATAGGCCTTCTCTCGTTTCTTTTTCTCTGTGTCAATGAACTCCTCTGAAGCAGCCTTGATCTTCTGAACCCATGCAGTCCTAGTCATGCAGTTTTTATACAGATTAGGGAAAGGTAAGCATATCTGTTAAAGTGTGTCTGTTAAAGTATACTAAGAAAAAAACAATTTACAGTGAAGGACCTCAAATTTACCTTTCATTGATGTTCTCTGTCTTAAGGGTATAGACCCTGTCGATGTGAGAGATGTGGAAGACTGGCTCATCACTGGATGGGTCAGATGGCATCTTCACCAAGACTTCATTTAGAAACACAGGCTGACAAGGACAACAAAATTTGAAACTCTCAAGACCTTGTTTAAAAGGGAAACATGAAAAGTCCTAAGCAAATGCAGAAAGCCTGAAGGTGTGATCCATCTTAAATTAGCATATCAAGCTGTTCTACTAGTATATTAGACTGGTAAAAAGTAAAATTCTAGTGCAAAAAATGTATTATTAAAAATATGAATTCAATATAGTAATAACAATAATAAATATAATTATCATCATCGTCATTATTATTAATAATTATTATTATTAAAATACAAGCATAATATTAAAAAGAAGAGGAAGACATGCAAGACTGAAGACACTCGTTTCAGTCTTGGTCCCCAAGTGGTGGAACAAACTCCTTCTTGCAATCAGATCTGCGGAGTCCCTCACTATCTTCATGTGTTGTCTAAAGACCCACCTCTTCATGGAGCACCTCGGTGATTAACCAGTGCTCTCGTTTATCTCTTATACATCCTTTTCTTTATATTTAAAAAACCTCGGGCACTTACTCTTAACAGTTTTTCCTTACTTGTGTATTAACCTCAGACTTTTTATCTTTTTGACAGAGTTTGTTAAGGTGTATAACTTAGCTGACAGTAACTTGGTAAAAAGCAGGTGTTGATTTTAGTATAGCTTTACAGGTATGAAGAACAGATGTAGACTACTTAAGCACAGATGTACGTCACTCTGGATAAGAGCGTCTGCTAAATGCTGTAAATTTAAATGTAAACGTAAATACTACATGAAAGAGATTTGTGAAGTAACTTTGTAACAGTGATGTTTTCAAGTGCAATATCTTGCTAATTTTCTTCTCTGTGAGAAAAAGGTTAAACATGTCATTGGTACCAAACTGGGATTATTCAGTGATAAGCTCCCTAAACAAATGACTGCATTAAATGATAAGGCTAAACTGAATCAGTCCTTCCCTAATACTTGGCCACTTCCTTCTTCTATCTAATGACATCATCAATCTTGTCAGACAAGGATTACACCAGTCCCTTGAGTTAGTTCCTTTTCATTTTGGCCCATTCTATTCCAGCATATCATGTGCTTCATCAGATTTGGACCAACAGTTGTCATACTAGAGAAATGTCAATGCTGTGTTCTGCAATGCTCAAAAATGATTGAAAGAGTGGGCAGGAATTAAAAAAAGAGTGATAGGTGCTATTCTTAACAGGCGCGACTGATGCTGTCATTAAGGCCAATGGACACATAACCAAGTACACAAGAAGAAATTATGTATGGGACCAGGAACATGAACTAACAAGTTAAAAAAGGTTAATTACATTTTTATGTTAAGTTAACTTTAAGGCTTTATCTATCAATATATGACTTTTATAACAGATTTAAACCCTTACCGATTTGTACATCTTGTACTGGGTGCTAGACTTTGGGCTGAAGAGCTTGTCTGAGCCAGATGAGGTGAACTGCTTGACAGCTTGGGTGAAAAGCAAGAAGTCATTGAAGAGGAAGGCATACAGCTCTTTGTTGCTCTTGGTCTTAAACAATTTTCCACTGTGCAGGAGCTTTCGAGGACCCAAGCAGTTGGTCAGAGAGTTGAATGTCAAATTCTATTTGAGCAAAAATAAAAAGATTTTGAAGAAATGAAAGCGACATTTTGTTCTGAAGTGAAGTCCATTTTGTTTTGAGGTAACAGTTCACCCAGAAAATGTTCAGTGGTCTCATGTTCTTGTTTAGCAAAGTCTTATCAACAAAGATGGGCGAAAAATATGATGATTTTATTCAAGCAAGTGTGGCTTACCTCTGTGATCCCTTCACACAGGACATGGCTCTGGATCCACTCCAGCCGGTCTGAGTTCTCCTTTTCTCTCACTCCTTCATTAACCTGCGAGCACAGCTCCTCAGCCTTCTCCAGAGCATCTCTCAACTGAGCATGATCCACATGACTCACAGGAGTACTCTCAAGGATCTGGTGATGGACACACACAGTAAGCTATAAAGAAGCTTCCAGTTTCCAATCAAGACACCAACATTAAAGAATATGGCAAGAGACAGCAAAACAAGCTGTTGTTATAGAAACTCACATTTTTAATGTGGAGAGGGTAGCGCGTGATTCTTTGCATTGGCTTCAGTAAGAAGCTGGACAAAGGCATTCCTTTACAGCGGTAGTCTGTGGCAATTTTCTAAATAGAAAGAATCCAAATCTGTAACTATTCTTTCAGAGCAAATAACATAACCTGGACATTCTAATTATTGTCCCCTAAAATCAATATTAAGTGAAAAGTCATTTTTTTTAACCAAGTTGGTATTTTTACCTGACTCTATCTTCCCTGACAGAGCAAGGCCAGTTAAAGTCTCGTAAACCCCCAGCTATATATGGCTGTTGGCTTTGGCACTGATAAAACTTGTGATCCCCTTATTTTTGTGGTGATAGAAGGCAAATGTCACAATATCAACAACACAAATAAGCATTGCAGTTATCCAAAATGACCAGTAAAGCTGAGCTTTTATATGATTTCAGCTGTAAAATGGTTTTCTTTATGTAATACAATTTCTACATTTTAGGCCAAAATCTTATCACAAAGCCATGGTACAACACTATGTCAGATGCCAGGCATCAGATACCTTCTTCATAAACATTTTGTGTAATGGCTTCCTATTACACACAGCTTTTAGCTTTCAGATGTCTGGTTCTCTCACCACTGCTGTGAACAACTCTGACTTGGCAAGCTTGTCTAAAACAGGATTTCCCACCAAACCACTCTGAATGATGTTTACATCCTAACGGTTTAATTATGCAATCATTCTTAAAAGGTCCTCTTCAAGCACTTGCAACAAAAGGCTGTGCTGGTTGAACTAAGTGGAAATATGGAGAGAGGTAATGGGACAGTATCTTACTGAGTCTCAGTGGTACCTTTAGAAAGTCTTTGAATTCTGGTTCCTGGTCAGTCTTCTGTTGCAGCAAAGCAGCAGCATTTAGCTGACAGCTGCAGAAGCGTATGTAGGGCTGCATGTGAGAAAGCTCTGTGGCCAGGATGTCACCCACCATCTGCACAGGCATCTTTTCACCTCCCATCTTCTTCCTTACTCGAAGGGCCCTGCCCCACACACACAAAGATGTTAAAGTTAACACTCAGAAGAATCTGAAGAAAATAGTAACAATGAAAAGGTAACGATGCATCTCAGCAGTCATGCTCTGATTTCACTAAAAGCTATAAACTATAGCAGTTATGCAGGCTATTATACGCCACAGTTCACATACTTAAGCAGCTTGGTGTTACATGTGATGAGCTCTTTCCAGTTGACAAAAATCATGTTCATCTCAGATTCAGTCAGCCATCCCGACTCAGACATTGGCTTGTGGAACACCTTTTGAAATATCAAAACACACCTTTTTTTTTTTTTTTTTACACTGTCACATTTTTCCAAAACCATACATTTGCCATTATGAAGCTATCTCCTATGTCAATGTTTAATTCCTAATTACAAGACATAAAAGGAAAAGCATTTGATCATATCTAAATTTGTCAGTGATACAGTGAATACAATAACGCATTACACAACCAATTACGTTGTTTGTTTGTTTTTTAATAATTAACAAAAAAACACCACTAAGAAACACTAAAAAGGCAGAAACATTCTTCCTGAAAAGTAGTGAGTCCCTACCTCCTATGATTACACACACAGTATTTTTGTTCAGTGTTTACCTGATGGTGTCAAGAACATTGCCAGTAAAGGAGGGGCCTGCAGATCCTTAAATGTTACCTTGATGTTTTATTGTTATTAATATCCAAGAACATTATGTGCCTTGCTTTTGGGGTGACCTGGTTGGACGACCACACATGCATGGTCACATTTGACTGGCATTCACCAAAAAAAAAAAAAAAAAAAAAAAAAAAAATCTCCCAGCCCTAATTATCTTCTAACCATTCTATGGTTCATATACCAGCAAAGACATTTAATGCTGGATCATTTTGTTCAACAAATGCAAAACTATACAAATGGTTTGCATTGTTTTACTGTGGTATTTTTATCTATTGTTAATACTTATTTGATCATGTTTTAAGCCAAAGCATTCACAGAATGCTGAAGGTTTCACAAACTGTGTGTACATTCCTCTCATTAAATCAAATTATTAAACACATGCGTTATACACTATATACTATACACTATATACTTATGTTGACCAGACATTTTCTCATATGGTGGACCATTCAACACAGCATTAAAGTTCTATGTAATGTTTACCTGTGTGGTTGAAGTATCTGATAGAATGGCCAATAAATGTTAGAGATGACTGTGTACTAATGTACAGTTCAACTACATTATCAGGTTTGCTGAGAACAGAACCATGGTGGGTTTAATCAACAAGAGATGGTTGCTGACTTCAAGAGGACACAGTGTCATCACTCTCTTCTGAACATCAATGGCTCCTCAGTGGAGATCCTCCAGAGCACCAACTTCCTTGGAGTTCACATCGTGGAGAACCTCATATAGACCCTCAACACCAGCTGCATCGCCAAGAGGGCCCAGCACCCTCTCTGTGTCCTGTAGAGACTGAGGACACACCCACGCCCCAGTCCTCACCACTTTCTAATGGAGAACCTAACATGAACCCTCAACACCAGCTCCATCACTAAGAAGGCACAGCAGCCCCTCTACGTCCTCACCACTTTCTAATGAGCATTATAAAGAGCATTCTGTGTAGCTGCATCATGATGTGGTGCGGAAATTGTTCTGTATTGGAATGCAAGACTCTACAGAGGATAATGATTACAGCTAGGAAGATTATCAGGGTCTCTCTCCCCTCTGTCACAGACATTTTCACCACATGCTGCAGTCACAAACCACCAACATTGTAAGTGACCTAACACATCCTTTTCTCCTGTCTGGGCAAGAGGTTCCATGGCATACGGGCCTCCACTGCCAGGATGAGCAACAGGCCACCAGACTCCTCAAGAAGTAGGTGTAGGTGTAAAAGTATAAACTGGCAACTGTACAAATTGACTTCAGGACGACTGCAGCACTTTTAAATCAACAGCAGACGGCATACCTCCAGGACCAGCTGAAGGTCCTCCATATAACGTTCTTCTGTCTGGATGAGCTCATGGATGTAGCCCTGGCGTTTCTTCTCCTGAGGGCACATGGACTCCAGACTGGTCAGATCAGCACACCCTACAATAAGATTTAGGCATGTGGTGATCACTGATTCAGCCCCACACACCCTCCCCCTATAAAAAGATACCACTTTGGTCTGTTCTAATGCAACACAGCAGACACCTTCACAGCCTCTACAGCAAGAGCTTCAGTTCCAAACACACTCAGAAAGCAAGCAGGGCAATCACAGAGGCAAAGAAAGGAAGGGCACTCGAAAAATGTTCACATCAAGCCTTACCTGACCAAGCCCCCCCATTCTGACGATCCTGAAGCCCCTGTGAGGCAGAGTCTCTCAAAGTGCTTTCATCATCCTCATCATCACCATCCACATCCCACAGTCTTAAAAAATGGAGCTTACCAGTGCGGACACTCATTGCTCACAGAGCTTACACAGCAGTCGGTTTCTGTGTTCTGTCCTCTCTTCAACTACACCACACATGACAAGCATGCATATCTAGCACTGAAATAAAATCTGTTTTTACCAAAACAAGCTTACAGTGGGTCAAAGGCAGCATGCTTGGCAAGCTTAAGACTGCCTAAACAGATACTGACTAAAAGTGTACACTGCCTAAAAAATGTCCTCGGCAGCAGAGAGGAACAGGATTAAAATAAAATTGTTAATCATACTATAATTTTTTACCACACAACGGATTATTAAAGCACTGGCTAGGTCACGTTAATGAGAATGGGCTTTTGTGCTTTACACGTAAGGCTATATGACAAAGACATTATACATCAATCATGACTTGTAAATGAGAATGAGAAACCACAGCTTGATATGGTCATATTACGTGGTTGAAAATAACACAAAAATTCTATACATTTACATGGCTATACATTTTTATACATTATTATCTGTGACTTATCAGAATAGTTATAAGTTTAATAATCTAAATTTCTGTGATTTACAAGAGCACTCACCTGCAATGACTATTTATGGGAGGATCTATTGCATAGCTACAGTTAAATTATGAAAACACTGAATTACTTTACATAATAAAAAATTGAAAAGGGACAACAGAAACTGAGCTGGTTGAGGTTTTCAAAGAACATTTAATGCCTAGATTTCTTTAATCAAATATGTTACAAGATTAAGCATTCTCCACAATATTCCATGAAGTTACATTAAAGTTATGCTACTTCCACACCACAAATAATTGTCTGCATGGTTTCACTAAAGATATTGACATCTATTTAAACAAAGCTGACTTGTGCACAAAAACAAAATGAAATATATGAATTACAATATGTTGAAACCCATGGTGCTTATAATAGCAGCATTTTAGGGTTCATCTTAGCCATACTGTTAACGTAAATCAAATAATAAATGTACATTTTGTTCATTTGACCCTCCTCATCAAATATTTTACATTTATTCAGCTGAAAAACAAAAAAAGATTAATCACTAAAGTATTGGTACACCCTCAACCCAAAATCAACTAAAGTTAGTGTAATATTTATAACCTCAACAGGCTGTTGTTCTGTTCATTCAATGTGAGCCAGTAGCTTTTGGTCATAATGGGTTCAGGTACATAGCCTACTTCTGTGACATTCTGCTTTTATTCTCTTGTAGTTAAAAAAACAAAAAAAAGGACTTGATTTTTAATTAGTTTGTTTAGATCCAACGACAGGTATTAGCAGCTCCACATATGATCAGAACACCAAACCAAGCAAAAGAGTAGTTTAAACTTAATCCCACCTGTGTCATGAATAACAAGGACAGGTAAAATTCAGTTTCATACAATTAACAGAGAAGGAAAACAAGGAACGCCACACAAAGGCCCACTATCTCCCTCCTCCATTCCTGTTGCAAACAAACCAGTAAGGCTGGGCACTAAGCCAAAACATATTGTTTATCATAATAATACATTTAACACAGCTAAAATTGTCAGCTATAATACTGCCATAGATCTCTGAGGCTGTGTGTCATCATGCAGTTAGCATCTATGGATGCTCTTGCACCTATGGATGCTTGTCTGAATGCTAATGATCAACCACAAAATGACAACAAATTCTCAGAGCTCTAGTCAACCTAAATAATTAATCCTTTACTTTGATGCTGTTCTGCCCCCACTGCCCCAGATTCCAGAACTGGTCAAGGCTGCCTTTCCCGAAAGCATCTTAGCATGGATGATTTTTAGTCTCTCTTCCAGTTATAATGATCTTAACACTAAGACGCTTTTGGGAAACAAGGCCCTGACTGTTTAATCAAACCTCATGAGCCACCACAATAATCAATATTTTCAGAATATTTTTCTCCTGTCCACCACACAACCATCAGTCAAACAGAGCCTTCAGGGGAAGGCATATAAGTTGTAGTATACGATATAAAGGTAAGGTTAATATATGGAGGAATAAGGAATGGAGAAGAGGCTACTGGGTTAGTGTTTGCAGGTGGTTGCATGGTTAATGGGGTCTCTTCCCCTATGTGTGTGTGTGTGTGTGTGTGTGTGTGTGTGTGTGTGTGTGTGTGTGTGTGTGTGTGTGTGTCTCAAAGTTGAAGAATGGGGAATAGGTGCTACCACCCTACAGAAAAACAGACAAGAGAGAACCCAAAGAGAAACCGAGTGTAAGAAGACAACGTGTAATGGATGAATGTCAACTGTCAAACTCCTGCCCTTGTGGAAAATAAAATACACCTAAAATAACCCCCTCATTAGGTCTTTAAGATAGCATTAATTAAAAGTTCTTAAATCCTGGCATAATGATACTATGATCAGTTTGTCTTTCTTATAATGTACAGTACACTCCCTTCTTATTTGGAATATATCTTCAATAGTATCACTAGTCTATTACTTGTCTCTGATAAGTAAAATAAAAACACAACCAACACAAAATTAAGGCACAAGAGGCTGTTTAAAATCAAATAATTTACTCACCTAAACAGTTTCATCAAATTAAGTAGCACATTGTTTGTAATTGGGTGCCAAACAGCACTTGTGTGTTTCTAGTAAGCCCTGTTACATATTTTATTCTTTGTGTCAAGCCTTGTGGCAGAGGGAATGAAAAGAAACAAGGTCCGTTTCTGGGCCTTTACTTACACTGCTGGCTAGGGTCAGAATCTGAGGTTGTCATTTTCACATAGTTGGTGGGAAACAAGCCTGTGACCCCATTGACCTCTCCTTTCCACCAGTCATGGTTGCTCTTGTCCAGCACATTAATGATCTGAGTCTTAGAGAAGCTGAGCTCATCCTCATTGGCTGCTGCGTAGTCATACATGGCGATGACCTGACAGACTGAGAGCAGTAGGGAGAGATAGGGTGAGCCAATAATGATGATATGCTGGATGATAAGGGTAGCTATGGAATGCAGGAATTCTGTTTTACCTGGTATGGCTGCAGGGGTGGACTTGCCACTGTTTGAGCCTAACTGCTTGACGTGAGATGCTGGAAACCAGCCCTTCTGACGCTTCTTACCCCGTGCCTAAAGCATCATATTGCAGAAATTGGGCATTAAAAAACAGGGAGCTAAATCTATACTAGTATACAGACTATATACAAAGTGACATAAATGGCAAATTTCAAAAATGGCCAAAGATGTATTCAAATCAAACAAAGTTTGGAATAACGTGTTTTATTAATAATTCTTGTTATACAGTTACATACAGTTTTATTCAATATGATTCAGTTCTACCTAAAGATTTCAAGCACCGTTTTTCAAATATGAGGGGTTGTGGATGTTACATTTATTACCTTAATTCTGAATGCTTTACAGCATTCTCAGTCACTACTGAATCACTTGTTGTAAAACATTTGTGCAGTGATAAATTACACTCCACTATTTGGTGTTCTGGTGGACGAATCTTGATTTGTCAGAAGCCAAAAGAACACTGAATCTGGGTTCAGGGTTTTGGTAAAGCTACAACAAATATATTCAATTATATGCTTCCAACTGTGTGGCAACATTTTAGGGAAGGCCTTTTCCTGTTCCAGCATGACTGTCTTCCGAGGTTCAGTAAGACATGGACGTTTGGTGTGGAGGAAATCAAGCAGAATGCACAGCACCCTGACTTCAACTGTATTCTACTTGTTCAAAATCAGTGCCTCAATGGAGGTCAGTACATTAATGCCCATGGTATACGAATGAGATGTCCCGCAAACTCATGTATGTATGATGGTGAGTGGTCCTTATATTTTGTGCATTACTGGCTTTGTACTAATCATTTGAAAGCTAAAGAATAGTACAGAAGTAGTACACAACAATCAACGATAACATTAAACCACTTGCCTAAATTTATGTACATCCCCCTCTCACAGGCAAAACAGCAGGTAGCATTGGTGGTGGACAGAGCTAGCTGTGACACATTGTGTGTTCTGACACTATTCAATTATAGCCAGTATCAACTTTCCTTGCAGTTTGTGCTACAGAAGCTTTTCTGTGGGAGCAGACCACATGAACTTTGCTCCTCACACACATCAATGAGCCTTGGGTGCCTATGATCATGTCACCAGTTCATTGGTTGTCTTTCCTTGGACTTTTGGCAAGTACTAACCACTGCAAACCAGGAACACCCCATAACACATGCTGTTTTGTAGATGCTCAAACCTAGCAATCAAAATAATGCCATTGTTGGTCTGGCAGAAGGATCTGAGCATTTTACCTGCTTACAACTTCAAGGACTGACTGTTCACTTGCAGACTAATATATCCCACCTTTATACAGTGACAAGATAGTCAATGTTATTCATTTTACATGTCAGTTGGTTTAATGCTGTAGCTTTAAAACCAACTGACATGGGTGGGTTAGAAATGTTATACATTTATGTGAAACTAAACTGGCGTTACATGATTGATTCCAAACTTTAAACAATAGTGTATGGGTCAAGAGTCAAGTGTATGAACAATGACTTATTATTCTTGAAATATGAACAGACTGACTAAATAATGCTTTTAGTGGCGATGAAAACCAAATATGAGAATGCTTTTAATGTCAACTTTTGCCTTTCGTTCCAAAGACACTGACCTGCAGTTCCCCCAACCACCAGCCACAGGGGTTCTTACTGAGGATGAGGATGAGTTGGCCAGGAGCGAGATCCAACTGCTCTGTCCCTGAAGCAGTATGTGCAGTGGTCACCTGGGCTATCTCTGTAAAACAAAAAGGCAACTCCACTGAAGATATGTGAGCAGGTTTCATAAAGCTCAAATACAGGGAATTACTGGTTAAAATGGGATAATCTTGTAATAACTTGGTCTACCTGGCTTCTTCCCGGGCAAACCAGGCTTGAGGCTTGAAGTCTAAAAAGAATTTTTAAAAAGAATTAAAAATATATATATATATTAAAAAAATAATATATATATATAAAGTACAAAGTTGTACCAGCTTTCAAAACATAATGAATCACCAATTACATCAGTTTCCTTGGGTTTAACGTAGTTGGAGGGGAAAACTCCAGAGTGATCTCCTATGCTGCCTCTCCACCACTCTCCCTCTCTCTGCGTCACCAGAATGGTGTCTCCTTCATTGAAGGTCAAGTCTCCCGGTTCAGGGCTTTCATAGGTATACAGAGCCACATATTCTAAAGAAAGGTAAATAAACCCACACATATGGGTATGCACACACTAAGACAGAGTGACATGTAGGTTAGATACTGGCTCAAGGACAATGCAGATATACAGTGATTATTTTCTGAGCTTTGTAAAGACATAACTGGATTAGCCAAGATCTGCATGAAACCTGATTCCTCCCACAGATCGGATAGGAATGTTTATCTTTGTTTTACATTTTGTACAAGATGCCATGATGTTCAAAGTTTGTACAAAAGAACAATCTTCTCTGAGTCCAGAGAAGCAAAGGCTGCACTAACTATAACAATTTATTTGATGCCAACAACTGTTTTGATCTAACATTTCACTGTTCAGTTGTCTAGGGGAGAAAAAAAGTCTAGAAAGATGAGGGCATCTTTAGTTCTCACCTTCAAGGGAAGAGGTGTCTGCTGCTGCTGAGTCAAGTCCATCAGCGGAACTAAGACAGAACAAAAAGCAGATGACTGCTGAAAAGCAACTGCTTTTAATGAGATCCGAGTTACTTAAAAACATATTTAATTTGTCAGTTCTGTCCATTTGTGTACCCTGTTACCTATATCCTTAACATTACAGTCCTACAACATACCAGTCACAGCAGTGTAATCTCACAAAAAAGCTTTGAGAACAAAAGCTGTTCTCAAAACTCTCACTGACACTCATATAAGCGGTTACCCACACCTTAGTTGCCATGTAAATCTCACTCTCATTTGCACCTAAAAATGGTGCTGGAGACATTTCTGAGTGGGTGAGATATAAGATAAACATAGGGAAGGGGAAAGTCAAAGAAACATGTGTGAAAAAAACAAGTTTCCATAAATTATAGCAGGCTAAAATATGCTTTTTAATTTTGTCTGCCATCTGTTCAATAGGTTCTCTACTGAATAATTTGAGCACCAGGTGCTCAAATTATTTAGTAAATGTTCTAAAGTTCATGTCTCTCCTCTGCCTTTTTGTTATTCTTATAACATGACCCCACTCCCTACTGCCCAGTTGTAAATAAAAAAATACTCAATCAACCAGGAAAAAAGGAAAAGAGAAAGAATATACTCTGCAGATGTGTTGCTGGTGGCCAGCACAGTGACATAGGTCTTAGGGAACCAGCCCTGCATTCCATTCAGTTCTCCAAGCCACCAGTTCTCCTGCTGCTCCAGGACTGTAATTACATCATCCTTGGAGAAGTTGAGGTGGTTGTCTGTTTTAGCCGTCCAAGAACATAAAGCCTGAACTTGAAGGTTCCCGATCACCTACAACAGAATGTATGAGGGCAAATTGTTTACTTCTAACACTTTTGTGGCAAAATATAAAGAAATGTTAAGAGCTGTATAACCACAAGCAACGTCCTGGAGGTCACAAACCTGGTGCTCAGAGGAAATGGTAGTTGGGGCATGAGTGGGGGTGAAGGCAGAGTTCTGGCCTGAATTGCTTGGAACAGAAGCCTCTGAGAGTTTGCTGAAAATAAATATTGATTTCAACAACATTTTAGTTTTGACCCCAGAAGATGTGTGTTGCAAAACAAAACCAAAAAAAGTTGTAGACTGCACCTTGAGATTGAGAAGGAACCTTGAGGCTTAAGAGCTGGTTTGGATGGGGGCTCAGGCTTTGACTGTTTTTCCACATAGCTCTCAGGAAACCAACCCACCTTACCCTGATGACTGCCATACAGCCAGCCTGGCTCTCTTTCAATTGTCTCATCCGCCTACAAGAGAATAAGTAGGCTTGATAGTGAACAAGATGTTCCTACTTCAAACAGTGGCAAAGTAAAACCTCAAAGAACATTAGTTTTAACAAGATACATGTTCAGTGTTGAATGCCTTGAAGGCCTTAGAGTTAGTGCACTTGTATACTTGTGCATGCAAGCATAAATGCATGCACATGCACACGCACGCACACACACACACACACACACACACACACACACACACACACACACACACACACACACACACACACAC
>JBBIGA010139472.1:0-20508 GCA_037576975.1 Alestes dentex | reverse complement strand
TTAGGATGAACTGGACAGAAGAGTGAAAGCAAAGCAACCTATAAGTGCCACACACTTATGGGAACTTCTGCAACATATTTGGGAAGAACTTTCTGCAGAATGAACAATGAGACATTGCTTGAATTTCAATACAAAAAAAGCAGAAAAATTGGGGTGTTCTAAACCTTTGACCGGTAGTGTTAGGTTACAGTGGCTGCTGCAGTGCTAACAATCAGTAGAACCCAATAGTCACCCTAATCGTTTCTGTAATTACATACCACCAAAGCTTCTCCTCACCTGATCAAACCACATCCACATCTTCATAAGGTCACAGAGACTAGTTTATGTGGATTAGGACATGGTACGACTCACTGTGGACTTTAAAAATGAACAAAATCTATGGGCCCTTTAAACAGTCACACTGTGTGGTTGGAATAAACTGTTGTGTGATAACTGGCCATTACAGAATATTTGAAGGAATTATCTACTCTTGGTCCATAAACAGATACAGACACACGACCTGTTTTTACTCACACGCACTGATGAGAGATGCCTTCATACAACATTATTCACATTCCGCCGTTGCCTCTTTGGTTTCCTCATCCATCTCAACTACAATGCAGATTATTACATGTGTAGGAAAGCGTCTTTCTGTGTGTGTATGTGAACAGAGTTCTAGAGTCAGTTGGGAATTCTTGAGGATAAAGGTCTGCTGCAAGTATGCTGAGGTGACAAGCTGAGAGCAGATAAAGGAGAAGGGGATTCCTGATGGATTCCATGGTCAGAGAGGAGTGTGGGGCTGGCAGGCGAAGGGGTGAGGGAGGGGTGTACACAATACTGATACACAGGCCAGAAGCTTGTGTCAGTGCATCTTCTCAGAAGCAACAGATGGTTACATAAACTCTTCATTGTCTTTGTCTTACTTGCTTTTTGGTCTAATTGATTTTTTTAAATAATAGATTTGTGTAATCTGTTTTATTCATGTGGAATTGATGCATACTTTTATGTAAATGTTACTTTTTTTTAGTGGTGTTTAAAGGGATCAGTACCACTAATGTCCACTGAAATGCTGCAAAGCAGCTCTTATTGTAACAGTAGATGCAGTTAGAAGTAGTATCTAACGGTCAGTTTCACTTAACAGTATTTTTCAGGTATTTTTGGTCACCCACAGCAATTAGCTGTTATTTCTATTTACTATTTCAAACTCTACTTCAGTCCTTACCTAAGCTCCCCTGTTTACAACCATGATGGACTAAGTATCACTGCTCAGGGTTGACAGATACAGTCTAGCAGAACAGTCTAACCCAGTGTTTCCCAACCCTGGTCCTGAAGGTCCCACTGATCTGCCCATTTTCAGGTCTTCTCTGCCCTGATCCAGCTAATCAGCGAATTAACCAGCCTTTTCTGAATTGAATCAAGTGTTCAAGACAATGCAATACATTCAAATGTGCAATGTCTTTCTCAGATCTTAGACCTGTGCCAGGGGCACAAAATATAATCATGCTATCCTAAATGCAACCATAAATCCTGCTTATCCTTATCAGTGCTGGATCCCACCCCAGTGCTCGCTGGGCAAAAGGCAGAGAAACACTCTGGAACTGTTTTTGTGATGTCAGTTCTATCCAGCCATTAATAGTTTAGCCCCATCCATTTTTGAGGGAGGTTTTGAATAAGACACATTACAGACACATTACCAACCAGAACAGACATTTTTTTCAGATATATCCATCTTAAAAACATAAAATCTTAAAAACATAAAAAGTCAGGTTGTTCTAAGTGATCAAGAGAGGTTATAATTCTTTGTGAGGCATGTGAGAGTCTTTTGCATTTAAGTGGTGACAATTTTTGAACAATATAGAAAAAACACAAGGGAAAAAAGATTCCAATGGAACTAGCCCAATGGAACTAGCCCAATGGAATTAGCCCAAGCAAATGTAGTTATCATGAGTCTTTACATTTATTTAAGATAAGATAGCAGTGAATAACAATGAAATGCCTGTATTCTATTTAAATTACAGTAAAGCAATGAAACCTTTGTGATGCTAAGAAAACAGAAGCAATTAAGTATTTGATAATCATTGGGTCGTCCATCATGCAAGCATTAGACACGAATACAGAAAGAGAGACACTTCTGTTACTTTATCCTTCAGTGGTCTCTCTACATTATAGGCCTCTCAACCTTTCATCGACACATTGTTTTGTTCGTTCCTTTTCCAACAACTAAAAATAGCAAACAGCCCTGCACTAAGGAAACCCTCTTTCTGATGTAATCATGGAATAAAACCTCCACACCCTGTTTCTTTTGCCGTACAGACCACAGCAAAGCTCATCCGATACATAAGAGGCTCTGGAAAATTCAAACATTCCCATACTGACAGTTTCCAACAGGTACGTCCTCTCCAAAAGGATGTCAAACCCCAAACTGCTCCCACTCCTCCTGCTGCATCAGCGGCCCCTACACTGCGGGACCTCATGCCTCAAAGTGATTCAAATTGCCAATTTTGCCTGAACAAACACACAGTTTGAAGGCAGGTGGGAGGTGTGGAGAGGCTGCTGGAATGTGCAGGATAAACGGCCTGACTGAAGGGAGTGCAGCATCCCTATGAAAGAGAGCCATTTAGCACTTGTTAGATGGGTCCTGTGTGGGTGTGAAAACGATTGGCCCACAGCTGGCTAGCTTTGTCCGTACCCACTGGTCTAAAATGACAAAACCTGAAACATGGTCATTTGAAGAGTGTAAAATATCTTAAAGTAATATGTCCTTTACTTTGAATATCAGTTTTACAGTGAATCCTTCAGTAGGAGGGGCAGCTGGTGGCCTAGTGATTAGGGCGTTCGCCCTGTGACCAGGAAGTTGTGGGTTTGATTCCCAAGACTGCTAAACACCTCTGAGGTACCCTGAGTAAGGTACCGTCCCCACACTCTGCTCCACGGGCGCTGTGATCCTGGCTGCCCTCTGCTTCACTTGGTGAACGGGTTAAATGCAGAGGAAGAATTCTGGGCTGTTCACGGATGACAGAGTTTTCACATTTAGAAATGTAATAATCTCTGAATGCTAGCACTAGATTTCTTTTCGTTATATTTTCTATTGGATATTCGTTAACAAGAGCTCAGGCATAGACAGAAGGACTAGTTTGTAAATTTTGGTTCAGGTAGTTGAGCTGCTTGACAAGCATGTTGTTCTGGAGCCTGAAGAGTTGGGGTTTTTTTTGTTTGTTTGTTTGTTTTTTTTGAATGTTGGAGGACAGGGATACCTCTTCAGAGATTTCTGGGTACGGATGAGGCCTCAAACTTGTATTTTATTATGAAAACATTGATCTAAGAATGGGCAGTATGGCACAAAATTGGAACATATTAAAGAAACAATGAAGATTACTCCATTTTTCTCTTGAGCCAAATACAGTAAAATCAGCCAAAACATGGTTACTTCTTTAGTGCTGAACTGAAGCCTCAAGGATCATTTGGAAGAGCCATTTTGCATTGTGCAGTCTGCACACCCAAGTTACAACATACATGCCTCAAATTGTGCTGATATAAATGCAGTCAGTAAGACATGTATTTATATTACAGTTGATGAAGATAAACTGGGTCTAATGTGATGTCTATTCATGAGCCTTCTTCCCTGCAGTCTTGTTGTGCATCTCCTCTGGCAAAGCTCCACTGGTGTTGCTATTTGATGGCAGACAGGTTGAGAGAGATATAATTCCTCTCCACCCCTACAAACACATCAGGATTCTTCAGATGTCCTGGGTTCTTGCTGCCATGGGAAATGAGCAGGAGATCCAGGCAAACAGGAGGAAGACCTGGCACGCCTTTTCACTCCTCGCCAAAATAATGGGCCCAAGCATTTAGGCTGAGGCTAATCCCCACAGATTCCAAACCTCCTTCCGTCCAAACTTCCCCACGGCAGAAGTCGCAGTTTCACACGAACCAATGTTTCGGGACCTGTTGATAAATATACTGCACATGTGTTACAACATGGTTTTCTGCAAAGTTGTATAACACATTCAACAAGTAAAATATTAAACAAAACAGAGATTAACATCTCATTTTTTTTAAGGAACTAAACTATTAAACTCTGTTTGGATCTCATTAGTAATGTAATTGATTTGTGCCCACTGTAATTACTTGTTTGTGTTGGTTCTTCTGTTATACCTTTGTTCACAAAGTGCTGGACCTTCTGCAAGCTCAGAGACTTACAAACAGTGTTAAAATGTTAAATCCATGCTTCTGATACTGCTAAGGCTAATTCTGGTGTATTCATTCATTCAAAGCCAGGCAGCTTGCTGTTCTGTCAAATTCATCTAAAGGGCCTTCAATTTCTGGCACTGTTCTTTTCAAAGTGGTTTAGATTCCATGTTTGCTAATGAGACATATTTTAATATTCTAATGGTTAGAGCTTCTCAACAAATAATAAACTGTCTTTCCCTTCACTCAAACAAAAGGCAAACCTCATGTGATGCCATAGTGACACAGCTAACTGGATGACACTACAATCTTGGTTCTCACAGATTGATTCATTTTACGGTTGGCAGAGGGACAACCAACAGCATTGCAGTTTTTTACTACTGTTCATAAAGCCAATAAAATCCAATAATTTTCTGGTGGGCCATATATGGTTGAAAGGGGGCTGTATAGGGTCTGTGGGCCAGAGGTTGTCCACCCCTGTTGTAGGGTGTTTTCTAGTCAGTAGGTCACAGATGTACAGACTATTACTCATTTGTATGACATACTTGTCTGGTGACGGTTCCTCTGAGCAGCAGAGTGGATGGCATGCTTTACCTGGGAGTTACAGACTGGAAATGGCCTCTTGCAGGCCCACGCCCATGCGCCCCATTTCCTCCTATAGAAAGGCAGGGATCGCCCCGCTCCCATTTCTGAGGAAGCTCCTGTTGGCCACTTCCTGTGCCCCTCCCACTGTGTGAATACACAAGAACACTTCTGGGCTGAGCTAACGACTACTTCGAACATCCAACCTCTCCATGCGAAAAAAAGCCTTTTCCTTTGCACCCCCACTTTCCCCTTCCTTTTAGATCTTTCCTCAGTTACTGTGCTCCAAAGCTCAGCCTTTTGCTCTCTGCTCCGAGCTCATTAAAGTCAACACAGGAACAGGCTAAGAACAACAAGTGACATATTGTATCCTCCATCCTGCATCATTCATCAGGCTCTGTCCACTCCTCAAGCACTTCCAGGGCAGAGATCTGTCAAGGACAGCGAGCCCAGGAGGTAGAGGCCCACTGTTGGGCCCCCTGGGGTGAACAGAGGACTGGCGTGAATCGTCCGTCCTGTCTGTATCAGTAACTCGGGGAGCTTTACGGTAGTCTGGTCCACACGGCTCTGTGCTATCAGGCAAGAGATAGATGTCCAATCTAAAAATGTCAGAAAGTCAAAGGTCATCCTTAAGCTCCTCCACATGGACTGCCTCCACTCAGCACAGACACCATGAGAACGTTCCATTGTTCTTTCATAATGCACTGTACCAAACACATGTTACAACTGTAACAGTGCAGTGATGCCTTAGCTCTTGTTAGCGTGAATACAAACTTTGGTTCTCCAGAAATGCAGTGGTGAGCCGTGATGATAGGCCTTCACTCCGGGTCATAAACATCAAAACATAGTCAAAAATAAGCCTATTCAATCATACAAATTCTGCTAGCATCCCTATGGGATACTAGTATTATATCAGCAACACAGTAACAACATTGCACGTTAATTCCTCATTTTAGCCATTCTAGACCAAAAACAGACATCTAAAGCTTTTAAAAGGACTTCCATGTTTTATCTGAAGTTTGTAACAGACATATAAACACACATTTTTAGAGTGACTGCTTCAGTACAGAGTCCCGGCATAGAGCCGTGAATGATCTAACAGAAACTCACTGGTTATGCTGTCAGTGATATTCCGGAAGATCTGGAGTGTTGCTTTCCCTCCCCAATGTGGCCCCACCCACTGTCAATCAAAAAATGACTGCTTGATTAGTAGAACTCTCTTGGTTTCATCTGACTAGATACCATAAAACAATTCAGATCAGGTTTATGATGGGTGTATAACTATTAGAAATGTAACTATTACTTCCAACCAAAACCTCAGGGTAGTATGAATGAAGAAGCTGCACCTTGAACACCTTTGGACACCTGATGGTTGTTGTAAACCTTTCTCAGACTCCTATGTCTGTTTTTTTCTCAACACTGTATTTATATGCCTCTCTACGACATAGCATGGCTTGGATTAATCTTATAAGCAATTATATTAATGGATTTATTTGTAATGAGCTGAGAGGAATAAGAAACACAACTCTCTTTGATCAAAGACCTATAGGGTTACTTAAGTGTGCGCACACACACAAACACACACACACACACACACACACACACACACACACGCACACAGAATTTCCTCCCCCAGGGGTCGGCTCCGCTTGGTACGAGGCCTCTGATAAAGAGGTGCAGAGTGTTCTGCATGCTGTCAACTCCTACAGCCTCTTCTCACTCCATTCCTGTATAAGCGCACAGATAGAACAAATCTACCTCCAAATCAGAGGTAATCTACAAAAGAAGACTTCTGCATATGTGAACAATAACCTTACAAAATGGTAAAGAATGCCTCTTGGAACAGCACACTCTGTTCACTCCTAAACGAAGGTGCCAAATAGTTCTCTGGAGTGATGCCACTGAAGAATCACTTAAAGACATAGTTTTCATAATGTCTGAGGACCACCAGGGATCTGTGATGTATAACCAGGGGGTCCCTGCTTTATTTTTAAAATGTCGTGACTCCCACTGAAGGGCGGGGTTCATAAAACTACATGAAACCCACATAAGCCCTTTATGACATAAACCTGCATTAACATTTATAAAAGCATGAAGCAGGCATAAACTGTCATGAAGTCTGATTTTGCTGGTTTCACCCCCAGAAAGTGTTCAAATAACTGACACTTATGATTGTTGTCCTTCAGTCAAGTGTTTTTTTGTTTGATTTTATGAGCTAATAGTTTTGAACTTTGCCATGAACCAGTAATCCTATTGCACTCATCATTCACTAACACCTGATATGGTAATTCATATAAAAACACTTCATAAGACTTTATCAGTACACACATACAATGTGAATCTTGATATTTAAGGTTTTTTTGTTTGTTAGGTTGGTACAGACAAACCAGATCAGTAATGCCACTTAAAAATACATTATTATTATTAAATAACCTTTAGGCTTTACACAATTTGCACAGCAATAAACCCAGAATTATTCTCTCTTTGCAGTGAAACAGGTAGGCAGTGTTGCTTAAGCTCTGTCAGTATCCACAAAAGTCCGAGCATGTCGTGATGAAGTTCATTGCAGTACTGATAAAACATCATCATATCGTCATATCAGCTACATACAATAACTGCCTCCGGGATCAATAAAGTTTTCTTATTCTCATTCTGAGATCCACCAGAGACAGTAATTTAAAGAGCTCCAGATTTGCCCCGCGCATGAAGACTGGGGCTTGAGCGGTCCATCCAACTTATTCACTATGGAAGTGTTTCCCGGATGAAAAATGTTTTTATGAAAAATCTTTCAGCTGATACTGTTTCAAAAAAACATGTTTTGTAAATTATTTAAAATGATGTATGTAAAACCATTAAAAAATTTTCAAGAGCCATAATGTATGTTTTATACAAATGAATGATTTTAGAGCCGTATGTCCAAAAAAATAACCTTCATGTTTGTCTGCATGGAAGTAGGTGAGACTGATGTTTTCTTTTTTTTTTTGCTTTAATGTGTTAACTGATGTACTGGTTTTTATTCACTCCTCCACTCTTTCCAGACCCGAGCCTGAAATCTACACATAATAATGACAACTCTTTGGAACCGTCTCTCTATGCTGTGCCATTTACTCCATTAACCTGGAACCACACTGTAACTGTGGAGTCTTAGTGTGGGAGTCCGTCCCACTGACATACAGTGGATATACTGCAAACTGTAAAAAGAAACTGGGAAAAAAAGTGTAATGTTTAAACTGGGGCCAGTTTTGCTCTCTTCTTCTGAATGCTCTTATAAACACAGGGTTTATACACCATTGTAGGTTCCATAAATAACCTTTCAGTATGTGGCTCCTAAAAGAACCATTTATTGAAAATGAGATGTTTAAAAGGTTACAGAATCTCTACGTAATGTAAATGTCCTGGGATGAAACCTTAAATTGGTAAAGAACCTTTACATTAAATGACCGTCAAAAGGTGATTCACTCTTACATCTCACAAAAATGGTTCTTTAGGGACCTAAAATGGCATCACTCAAAGAACTCTTTGTGGCTGAGTGTAGCTGAGACCCAACCGTGGGTCTTTGTATCTAATCAGAATACACAGAATATCATAGAATATTTGAGTATTTTCGAATGCATATAAAAAGTGGGTGATACAGTGGAGTCCAAAAGTCTGAGACCAGTGAAAATGCTTCTGTTTTGCAAATGATATCATTAGTAAAAATAGAATTGTTCAAAATTAATTTCAGAATTCATAGTATTTGGTGATATTCCATTTGCTTTAATGACAGTGTTCACTCTAGCCAACATGACCTTTTGCAGAAGCCTCTGATGAGCACATCAGACCCAGCGTCACCTTAAGACATACTTCAATGGAGGGGATAAGACCACAAAGACCACTGCATGTTCAATGTCACACATTTGCTGAAATTTGACTGTTAGCCTTAATTAGTCATATTTATTCAGAATATTTATTCATTTTTCTTGTCATACAGTTATGTGCATATACATTTATTCATTCTAAAGCCATCCATTGTTTATTTAAAGGTCTAAATGAAAAACAGAAAACCTTCTACAGCCTACTGTATGTGTCCTTTAATGACAAAAACTGCCATGCAGCATTTGTGGCGGATCAACCCAAAAATGCAGGTACCGAAAGGCAAATGAATTACTCATCAAAGAACACATATGAATTAACTTGAAGTATAGTTGGAATTGAAATTTATAATAATGTGTATGATGGTATGCGTCTATGCTTTGAACATTTATGGTGAAAGAAAATCAATAGTGCAAATTCTCTGCAATCCATCATCGCCTCCGGAGGAAATCAGGCCTCTTTTTCACAGGTCAGATGTTTCAGACTGTCTGTCAGGTCCAGTCAGTCTGGTAGAGTGATGTGTGAACCTCCATCGCTGAGCGCGTAAGAAGGAGTCAGGCAGCCGGAGTCTGCCCTGGCTCAGAGGTAAACAGTCATAAATGAAAGTCTGGAGGAGGTGAGGGTGAGGAGGAGGCCTTGACCCTGCCCTTCTGGTACTTGGCACAGCCTCACAGACGTGTATCCAGAGAGAGAGAGAGTGCGAGCTGAATGCATTCCTCGAATGCTCCCGTCATTGTCAGCCTCTAATGAGGCACGGCTGTGAGCTGCTGATCTAACAGGGGAGGAATTCGGCAAGCGAAGGGATCTACAAGCTGCAAATAACAGCATCACAATCACCAGCACGTCTCACCGGGCCTGAGTGCCAAGCTCATCCTGAATCCCTCTGTACAAACACATCACAGCTCCACTGATACGGAAACAGGGTACTGTGCACCTGTACAGCCACCATGGTTTAGGCTGCTCTGAGAGCTCTGATGGCTTCCTACAGATGGCTGTGCATCTGTAAAGGGAAGCTCAAGCTTGATCCCCCCCACCCATGCACAGAAACAATACTTAGAGTCAGAACTGAAAAACAAGGAAAGGTGGGGTGCAAAAACATAGTCACAGGAAACGAACGTTAAGAGATGGAAATGTATAGGACGTTAGATTGGACGGAAGAGGAGCTTCAGCTATGGTTCTCCTCCCAAAGTTATGACATAACTTCATTTCTCATTCTCAGCTGTGACACTAGTAGTAGTAGTGGAATAATAGTGTGTGTGTGTGTGGGGGGGGGGGCTGGTGTGAGGTTATCAGGCACAGCAGCATTGTTGGGGTTAAAAAGGAATGAGGTCGAGAGCAGACTGGTCAGAAAGCAGCCACTCACATAAAAGGCCGCATGGAGCGGAACGCGAAGCTTCCAGAAAAGCAGAATGTTCAAATACCGTATATATTTATATATTGTCCACTCTGAATAATCATAAAAACATAAAAAGTGCCATAATTTACCTCAAATTTTGTTTTTAAATTCAGAAAAACAACCAATAATTAAATTAAATCATGAAGTATTTTCACTGGAGGATGTGTCCTTTCTTTCCCTCTCTCTCTCTCTCTCTCTCTCTCTCTTTCTCTATCATTGTCTCTCTCTGTCTCTCTCTCTCTTTTTCTCTACAAAGGAAGTCATTTAGCAATTGCTCCTTTTATTTTATCTTTCACCAAATGTGAAACACCAAATGTACATTTCACCAAACACTAACCTTTCCTTACTTGCACCACCCCACTAATTCAGGTTTGGGCCAAACCATTATCCTGTAGGGTTTACCATGCTTTACATCATCACCCATGACATTACCATAATTATCACATTTCTTATTTCCCCATACATCATCACATCACTTCATCTCAATACCTCACTTTACAGTTTCACCCAATGTAAGGCCAGCTGTGGGATATACAGGCATTATATTTAATACCTGATAGATGTGCTGCTGGTGGATCTGAACTCCCTCCAATGGCCTGGGACACTGAGCAGAAATCTGGAAATAAATCTGTGTTCTTTCAACCAACTCACAAGATATCAACAACCACCTGTTTGAAAAAAAAGAGAAAATCTTATTACTTTTCACTGAATTAATATTTGTTTGCATTTATTTTATCACAGTTACACAAACAGCATTGATCTAAGTGCATAAGACTTGCACAGTACTTCTTAGATATATGATTAAACTTAACATAATTTACTGTGTAGTCATTCAGGAGACTAAAAACAGCAACCAAGTTTATAAACCACATGCAGGAGCTCATTTGATCAGGGTGTGGGCAAAGGACAAGAAATTTTGGTTCTGGCTCTACAGAAAGCATGTACACAAACACACACACACACACACACACACACACACACACACAAACACACACACACACACACACACACACACCCACACCAGCAGACACGCACACAAGCACAAACACACACATACACAAACAAGAGCATTACCTCACACTTAGAGGGAAAGAGGAAATCTGTGATGGTTCTGGTAGTCTTTTGGGAATACTTCATTTCCAGAACAGGACAAACCCTCAGATCACACATTCAGTCGTCCATCACTCTATGCTCAGTGTCCCTCTCTGCCTCTTTCTCGCTCTCTTTAGGCACATCTTATCCTTTTCACATGAAAGACAAATAGGGAATAGGGAACTAAATCCAAACAACCGCAACTATTGTACACAAGTCATTTAAAAATGACTTTTGCGCCACACCAATCTTGGCTGTTCATCTGTAAAGGCTCTGAGGCCTGTAGAAAAACTGATAAGTGGGCTCGCCTAATGCCCTCACAAATATGTGTTTGAGGTTCACAAAGACAAAGCCGTTTAATCCCACATGGTCCTGCATCTGAGAGCAGGGCGAGGAGGCCACGGCCTATTACTAACTATTTTAGTCGCTATTTTAGGCCACAGTGAGACAGCCAGGAAGACAGACCCACACCCATATGTTTATCACTCCGGTCTGCCATGCAAAGTAGCGTTTCCCCTCCTCCAAACAATGTTAAGGCACACAGCCGAACTTCAGTGCCATTGGCTGTGGGCTGGACATCACCTGGGGATCCCTCTATTGTGACTAAAATAGAAAAAGTCTCGGACCCCCGAGCCAATGTGCTAAACAAAAGACTGGCTTGAAAAAATAAAGTTCTGTCACAATAGTCATCTAAACTCTTGCTTCCCAGAAACTACAAAATGAGACAAACTGATACACAAAAGAAAACATATTATGCTCGTGCTTACTCCTTTACTGCCTTTTGATGCTTTTATCCTTTTCAGAACTGCCCTTTAGATTTAGAATTAAGGTCTAAACATAAAACCCATGAGCCTGTATGTGGGTCCACACTTCCTCACTCACATAACTGCACGGCTTGCACAGTAGTCTCACACTGGAGATTAATAACTGAATAATAAATGCACTTTAGGGGACAGAGGTGGTCCAAAATCTTTCAAAATCTTCAAAGAAGCTGCATTCCTTACTCCGGTTGCCATGACAACGGGCACACGGCGTCCCATTCTATCCTCGGCCCCAAATGTGGAACCGCAAACAGGGCAGCAGCTGTGCTGTTCATCGGCCCTCCATTCACTAACATCACTACTTATTCCACAGCCACTGATGCCTCTGAAACCGACTTTCTTAGTCATAAGGAGGAATTCTTACTAAGAACTAAGAACCCCCCCCCCACACACACACACACACACACACTTAACTTCCCACATCACTGGGCACAATATCACTCAGTCCTCATTACTTGCTGTAAATCATAACTTGCTGTTATGCGACAGTCAGGTTGAACCACAATGAGTTGTCATGCCAGGAGGGATGCGCCTTACTCTTCAGGTAAAGCTTCACGATGTGTCCTAAAAGAAAGTAATAATAAACACACAAATGTTATTAGTACATTATGATGAAGACACTATCAAAAAAGAATGTTTAACTGTTTAATGTTTAACTCCATCCACCCCTCTCCTCTGTCTCATATACACCACTGACAACAGACAAAACTAGACATCTCTCACTCCTGGCTGGAATTCCTATGAGGGTCTTCGGGCTCTTGGACATCAAAATCAGAATCAGAGTTCGAATCAGAATCAGAATCAGAAGTCTTTATTGATCCTGGAGGAAACTGCACAGACACAAAGACAAAACAATATAAAATATAGCACGAAGTCATAATAAAACTCTCCAGGGAAATTCTCGAAAACAGGCCAACAATGCCATATACACAAAATGCTGTTGTCAGTAAGAGAGGTGGAAATAAATACTACAGATAAATAAATTACTGCTGAGATGAGTTTTAGGGTGAGTTTGTGCACTACGCTCTATTCACAATAGCCCAGAGTGCAGCAACATGGCTTGCCTTCAGTCTTCCTAAGTTCACTTAGCTCCTGCAAACCCTCCACTGGCTTCCTGTCGAAACAAACAGATTTAAAACCCTGCTGACGGCCTGTAAAGACAAATAATGCCCCTCCCTGCCCAGTGGCACTGGTCTAAACAAAATTACCTCCAGCCCTTCAAGATTTAAGTACAGCTCAGTTTGACCTGCCATCCTTCAACAGGACAGGCATCGAGACTTTTCCCAGTCTGACATTGTGGTGGAGGGACGAGCCACCATTGACTGAATCACTCACTCCAAACTCTCTTTAAGAAGCATTTGAGCTTATAAACATCCTGTATTAAACGTATACTGTGTCTCACTGCACTGTGTATCTTTCTGTCTGGGTACCAGCAGACTCTTAGTTCTTCTCATTTGAGGGGGTTTCAGACTCATCAGAATAATGTACTAGTTTTGTCAGCCTACAGCATCTGATGATGCTAATCTGTGTTCAGTCTATTTGGTGTAGCCCTTAATATCAAAACTGGAGCACCAACAGGTGCAACACTGTGCTCCAGACATTCAGACCTCAGGTGGAGATTTCACTGCATTCAGGTCAAACCTGCCGTCATTAGTCGTGTTCAGTGAGTCTGCTGAGGAGGTTCTTGTTGGTTCTGTGGAAGAACTCGGGCATAATCAGCTCACCAGTGACAGTCCTCAACACGGGCAGAGAAGATGAGAGCAGACATAAAACAGACCCTCACCTCCAAAGAGAGAGGGGAGGCGGGGAGAAGGTGCAGAGAGAGAGAGAGAGAGAGAGAGAGAGAAAGAGAGAGAGAGAGAGAGAGAGGGAGAGAGGCTGCAGAGAGAAACAGAGAAACAGAAGCAGAGAGAGAAAGAGAGAGAGAGAAACAGAGGGAGAGACAAAAGCAGAGAGAGAGAGAAAAGCAGAGAGAGAAAAGCACAGAGAAAGAGAGAGAGAGAGAGAGAGAGAGAGAGAGACAGAGAGAGAGAGAGAGAGAGAGAGAAGCTGCAGAGACAGAGAAACAGAGAAGCATAGAGAGAAGCAGAGAGAAAGACAGAG
The DNA here is from genome assembly GCA_037576975.1 of Alestes dentex. NCBI lineage: Eukaryota > Metazoa > Chordata > Actinopteri > Characiformes > Alestidae > Alestes > Alestes dentex. Next base: position 6,495 of record JBBIGA010139472.1, on the reverse strand, counting down.
AAAGAGAGAGAGAGAAAGAGAGAGAGAGAGAGAGAGAGAGAGAGAGAGAGAGAGAGAGAGAGAGAGACAGACAGTGGGAGAGACAAAAGCAGAGAGAGAGAGAGAGAGAATCAGCCGGCTCACCACAGCGCAGCCAAGGAAACCCAGCAAACACTTCAGTCCGGACCCCCAGTCAGTCACACAGTCTGGGCGGGGAGACCCTCACAGCCCTGCCACTAACAAAAGCATTCTCTAGCTTTCAGCTCAAAAAAAAAAAAAAAAATCAGCACAGCGAAGTCTCAAACACGAGGAGAGAAGTGGAACCAGACTTACCCGAACTTTTTCCTGCTTCATCTTTTTTCTTCTCCCCAAGATCCTTGCAGACAGAAAAAGGAGCCAACATGTGGATCAAAACTGCACTCCTGTGGACTGTTCTCCTTATAGGTGAGTTTAAAACAGCTGAGCAGATGCTTAAAAAGAGGGATCAAAGAGGGTTTAATCTGCCCTGACAGGGAAGGACAAAAAAAGTTGGAGGGAGACAACAGAGTCTGAAATCAGTTTAATTCAAAATCGTCTCTGGACTGTAGTTCCAGCCTTACAACATTATTCCCAGCTAGACCCTCACCTGTGAGAGAACAGCCTGGAATTAGAGCTTCACTCTTATTCACACTGTCTATAACAGTCTTAACAGGTGCTTTAAAGATTGCAGTGACTCTCTGGTAGTTTTAAGGTTGAAAACATTGTCATATTCTCATGAACTCCTTACTAATTACAAATGTGTGAGACTTTTCCATATCAGGGATCGTGAGAAGCCCAACATCTGCTAAACTAACCCTTTCCCCAGTTTTAAAGTTGCTGAGTTGTTTATCTTGCGGTCTCTGGCTGCAGAGCTGTGGCTTCACTACGAAGAATCGTTCTCATGAACCGACTCTTTTGAACCAAACGAATGATAATTGATTTCTGGAACTCTGGAACAGTTAAATCTCACAAAAGCGTAACACACTGTAGCCATAGAGCAACTCTAGTACTTCCTCTGTCTAGCTGGATTTCTGTCGGTCTGGATTTCTGTCACTGATAAGAATAACCAGAAGAGTATATAAGAGAATAACTTGAACGGACCGTTTGAAAGAACCGATTCAGTAAACTGATCCGACTGGGGAGTTCTGTTATTTTTTAATTATAAGGCGCGTGCAGCACCTGCCAGTGGAGCGCGTGGAAGGTTGTTTCACTTCTGCTCAAACTAAACTATAGTGATTCATTCTGTGTGGGAGACTAATAATGCTGGTGGTGTAGTCGTTAGGGAGTAGCCCCTGTGATCAGAAGGCGGTTGGTTCAAATCCCAGGACTACCAGTGGCACCACTGAGGTACCCCTTGGAAGGTACCAACCCCACACCCTGCTCCCTGGGTGCTGTGTTCCTGGCTGCCCTGCTTCACTTGAGTGAATGGGTTAAATGCAGAGAAGAATTTTGCACTGTTCAGACTGTGTTCATGTATGACAATTGGACACTTTCACATTAGCCCGACTGTTTTTGGGTGCGTGGCATCCAAGTGCTAATGCATAGGCTACTAAATCGAATTGCTGTTTTAAAGGGCCCATATTATTGAAAAGCAACTTTTTATGGAAAAGCAACAAGTTTCAAAGCATCCCATTCACTCCCCGTCCATAGTCCAAATACAGAATACAATTAAAAAGTTTCTGTGCTGTCACAAAAGCTAACTACCTGTATTGGCATTTAACAGTTTAGCCCCACCCATTCATGCTGAAGTTTCAAGGAGTGTTTTGGCCCGAACTGCCTTCTCAGTGAGGCGCAAAATGGGGCAGCCAGTCAGAAGAGAGATTTCAAATATATTCATCGTAAAGGTTATTATTATGAACAATCTGTTTAATTCTAAGAGATAAAGCTGTCGTGTAAAAAGCGACAAAAATGTAACCTGGCTGACTTCAAATTGACTTATTTAACTAATGGCAACTTGGAACAATGTAATGTTGAGGTAGGGCAGGTAAGCTCGCTTTCTGAAGTTAAAACAACTTGGTTTTTAAAGAGTGATGTAAGAAAGTGAAGTGGAAACAGAAATCATTTGGTTTCCAGAGCTGGATCAGTGCAAACAGGCAGCAGGTTCTATCTAATCCTAACAAAGCTTATCTGTCCATGCACAGCCGGTGAGGTACGGACTGCACAGTGACTAGGGGTTGTTATGGATGGCTCTTGGCAGGACTGTCCAGACACAAGCCTTGAGAAAGAAGAGAACAATAGATGGGAAAGCACTCCGTCCACTTCCTTTTCCCACAGAAGGTGTGGCATCATGTTCCATTCTCTCTCCCCCTTATAAACGATGTCGCATCAGTGAAACAGGCCTCTGGCTGAATGTCGCGGCTCTCTCACCACCGGGGAGATGTAAAATTAGTCTTCTTGTGGTAACGGTGTGTGTGTGTGTGTGTTAGCATGCGAGAAGGGTGTGTATGTGGGCGTGTGGAAAAACCATGTATCTTCAGATTCCTAAGGTGGGCCTTTCGTCATCCTCTCCTCTCCTCCTCCGCTTTATTTATTATTAATCACTCCTGAGACTGGCACCACCACGGACCTCCTCTCCCCACCTCCCTCTCACGTCTCCCGCGGTCACTCCCTAACCCTCAGTGCACGGTCCGTTTAAAGGTGCAACGAGAAGATCTGCCCATAAAGCTGCCCGCTGTCCAGCCATTAATAACGAAGAATTAGTGCTTAGTAACAGGTACGGTATGTGAAAGAGAAGAGAACTGCTTCACATCCACTTTTCCATGTTCACTGTGGGAACAGAGTGGGTTACTTCCAGAGTTACTGCCAAAACCATGAGACAGGAGGCCAGTCAAGTGTGTGTGTGTGTGTGTGTGTGTGTGTGTGTGTGTGTGTGTGTGTGTGTGTGTGTGTGTGTGTGTGTGTGTGTGCTCCTTACACCATAACTCAGTGTTTATGCCCAGCGTGAGGTCATGATATTTTGTGTAATTATAAAGTGGATAAATATGTAAAAGTACTGACTATTTTTTATTATATTAGGTTTCATACTTCTGTTCCAAGTCAAATATGGATTTCCAGTATTCCCATTAATAAAAAAAAGTAAAATAAGATAAAAAGTGATTAACCTTGTTGATTCAAAAACTTTCTTCAGATTTGTGCTCCTCAAGCTCAAAGAGCACATGGAGAAAAAGAACATTTCAGTTAGGTATGCACATTAGTGGTCAACAAAAAAAAGAACTGAAAAGAAATTAAAATCATAAAAAATACCCATTGGTTTTAACCCCTTTGATTAAAGTCCATTAAAGTCATTTAAAATAAGAAGAAGGCATTTCATTGATGGCCGTTAAAGTTACATTAACAGGGCTTAAGTTCAATTAAGAAGAGAAATGAAGGGGAATATACAGTTTTTAACATGTGCAATTAAAATTAAAAGGATTAATTTAAAAGTCTTTGAGTTAAAAAAATAATAAAAATAAATAACAAAAGAATAAAAATCAACTTTTTCAACACGCCTACAGTTCACATGAAATCATTTTCTAATAAATAATCTGAATTATATTGTAAAGATAGAAGAGAGCATTCTACTATTTGTATCACCTGTGATTAAGCAGCGATGACACAAACTGGCCACATGGGATTATTGATTCTATGTAATCTACATCATGTTTCTGATTATATCATTGATTTATATTCTCGCTCCAAAACCGCTCTAGCACTATCAGCAAACGGATGGATTTTTATACCCTAATCACACACGCACAAACCCGATGTGTGTGACGTCTGTGAAAGCTAATTAAAAACCTGTCATTCTGCACTAGACGCTCTGAAGACGAAGCGCCTCTCGGCTCTCTGTGGTTTTATTAGCATACTCTAATGACAGCCCTTAGTGTTTTGTGTGTGTATGTATGTGTGTTTGGTGAGGAATGTGCCCGGCGACCCCCTCCATCTAACCCTGACGGCCCCCTTCTCCCTTCTCCCTTTCTCCTGCCATCCCATTATTCATTCGGAACGTTTTTTCAATCACAGCCGCTCTCCGCTCCTCCCTCCAGTGAAGGAGGTAAGCCGTGACTCAGGCCCATAAAGAAAACCCCCCATCCACCCACCCCAGTACAACTGAGGCAGTGTCTGCAGGCCCGCTCAATTAGCCCTGAATGGGACACCCTCGCTGGAAGAGGCTGAGGGGTGGGGGGTATTAGTTAGAGGTGGCTGGGGGTCCTTCAGAGTTAGAGGCAGCAAGGGGGGCCCCGCACGAGTAGAGGGGCGTCACTGTCAGGCTGTTGTGTGAAGTAGCTTCGCGCCGCGGCCCCCCTGCTGAGCCGAGAACAGCTTTACGATTATTTTCTGACAGTAAATCACCACTGTCCTGACCAAACCTCGTATCTCCAAAACTAGAGGACTCACATATGCAAAAGTCTGAGCTGTGAATTTAAAGATGACATTTTCCTGCACCGTTTCTATTTATTTGCTGAACTGAACACACTTAAAACAAATAAAGCATTAAATATGTTATGTGCCATTACTTATGCACGGGCAGCATGTTTTATTTTTTCCTAATCTGCCTACTTCAGCAAATTGTAATTGTGCACTAAAATGTGCAGAACTGGATTCTCTACAACAATCAGCAAAACATTTGCCATTTGATGAAGGATGCTCAGACATATAAGATAAGATAAGATAAGATAAGATAAACCTGACAATACAGTCTTCATAAACATGCCTGTTCAGTCCTAACTTTTTACCCAGAAATATTAAATACTTTTTTACATTTAAAGCTACATTTAAGTAGGTTAGTTTTTTACCATTTTGGGTTTGTCAGAAACAGACGTTTTCTAATCACAGCGCAGGTGTAGATGTTTTCCACACATTCCTGGGTGTTTTTGGAAAGTACTGATCTCTCTATGGTTTTGACAAGCAGAGGATATTCTTTTAAAACAAACACAAGCTTATTATTTTATATAACCGTATAATTATAACAGTGTCACTGTTATTTCAATTGTACTGCTTTCATATTTGTAGGTACTGTTGTAAGACTGTGGTCGAGTGCCTGTATGTCAAGTTTGTATTGTGTCTGTGTGTGTGAGAGAGATGTTTTTATCTCTTTGCGGGACCAAATGTCTTCATAATGATAGGAATTTCAAAAATCTGTGAAAGGGGGACATTTGGATAGTCCTCACAAATAAACATTTTTTTCTACTTTTTGAAACATTTTTGGAAAAACTACAAAACAAAAAGATTGTCTTTAGTTACTGAGGTTAAGGTCAGGTTCAGTACTGTGATATTATAGTAGTACACCAGTCAGTAAAATATCATTTCATATATAGTTACACTGAACTGTGTGTGTGTGTGTGTGTGTGCGTGAGATTAGTGGCCTTGTTGTTATTTTTTACAACTTACCAGCAGCAGGAAGGCAAACTATTCAGCAGGTCTCCACCCTAGCATCCGACTGTCATCCTCATTCGGCTGTTAAAACAAAGCCCTGCACTCTTCAGTCGGGCTGAGAGAGGACATACTGCTCTTTCTGACCAGTTCTGACTTCTGATTGACCCCGGGCCAGTTCTACAGACAGCTCAGCTTTAAAGCCAACAGCACCAACTGAGAGGTTCAGCGCCACTGATCAGTGTAATAGTCTGGAGGAGGCCAGTTTGATAAGCTGATGTCTGTTCTGGCACTGACAGTCTATTCAGACTATTCCTTTAGTTTATATTAGCATCAAAGTTAGAAAAAGCTTACCTAACTAGTAAGGGAAGTCTATGTTACCCAACCCTATGCCACTTTTGTTAATGCAGGCTTTATTACTTCACTATGCCAGTATCAATAAACTTGATTCTGATCAAATAAATCCGAAGCAACACTTTTTAAAGTGAAGTAATAAAGTCTATGTTAAGCTTATGCAGAGACAGACAGCGAGCTATATAAATTATTAAATAAAGTAAAACTAAAACATCCCAGAAAATACTCTGAATACAAAATGCTGTAGTCAGTAAGAGAGGTGGAGATAAACACTATAGATAGATGGATGGATGGACGGGCAGACAGCTAGATTCAAATGTGTACACTGGTTCCACATGAAAGAAGTGTGTCGTTACATCAGCACAGCTATTGCAGTTTATTTGATGTACAACTGGCCGGAATTGCGTTGATTGCGTGAATTTTGTTCTCGTATAACTGATGTACACATTTGAATCGAGTAAATTTACAACAACACAATTTTTCAGCACAGCCTCACAACTCCAGTGCAGAATTACTGGGACCAGCAGCAGGATGAGATAAACAGACTTAAAATCCATCTTCATCCAAGCAGGAGATAACACATGCAAAGTGTATCATTATCCGTAGTTATGAATCAGAATGCTTTTACAGACTGTTCACAGAAAAGAGGAGACACCCATCCAGTTGCATAAGAGACAGGAAAACCCGGCCAAAATATTCAACTGGTTCTCACAACCCACCCTCAGAGAGAGAGAGAGAGAGAGAGAGAGAGAGAGAGAGAGAGAGAGAGAGAGAAGGAGGGGGAGAGGAACA